>OZ014447.1:10361297-10538694 GCA_963966035.1 Acleris laterana
AAGCACTGTCCTATCAACGCTGCCAGTACTAGTGTTTGTGGCAAACACCAAGCATGTGGATTACGTACATTGTCCCTATGGGTACTAGAAAACGATATAAATACTTAAATACATAGAAAACATCCAAAACTCAAAAAAAATATACATGAGCTCATCACACAAATATTTGCCCATACTGGCAATCCCACTACCAATTAGGTTAACGTGTCGTCAAATAAAATGAAAATTATAATATAAAATATGAAAACCGATGAAATGTCAATTTCGACTCTGCAGCGCTCTTCGGGAGTCCGAGGAGAATGGCAAGCGCTCTGCCGAGGAGGCGGAGAAGGCGACGCAGCAGACTCGCAGCATCAAGGAGGACACGGCGCAGTATGAGCAAGAAAAGGCCCGGCATGGCGGAGCTCGCCACTATCAAGGATCAAGTTGTTAAGAGCGTAAGTACTTAATAAAACCCGTATAAAGTCGATACAGCGTGTGGGTCTGAGAGCAGGCCGTTCAAAACTCTGCATAACAGGCCAACAGTCAGACTGACAGGCCGGAAGGGACGCAGCTATTTGTTACAATGAGAAAGTTATACGCTGTTCGAAGGCCTATATCCTATGTATATTACAAAAGTTCTAAAAATATCGTTCATTGAGTTACAAAATGGACACAATCCGAAATGAGTCAGTGTTGCATTTTAAAATTAGAAGCGGTTGGAATACGATTTTTAATGGAAGAGCAAATTATTTTGGAATGTGTCCGTTTTGTATTCAATGAGCGATATTACAAACTGGTACTGCAGTTTATTTATAACTAGCGACCCGCCCTCGCTTCACTTCGGTTTATTTGAGTTTTCTATAACACACGTACATAAAACAAAATTGATTATACATAAAAACCTTCCTCTTGAATCACTCTATCCACTAAATAAAACCGCATCAAAATCCGTTGCGTAGTTTTAAAGATCTAAGCATACATAGGGACAGACAGCGGGAAGCGACTTTGTTTTATACTATGTAGTGATTATTTTGTTGAATTTGGATACTTACTTATACATATACTTTATGTTTTCTTTCAGTTGTCTGCCATGCAGGATAATCTTCTAAACAAGATGAAGGACGTATGTAGAAGAGTTGAAGAGCAGAATCAGAGGCGCCGAAAGTTATAATTTAAGTTAAGTTAACATACGGTGTTTTATTGTCAACACAAGTGTGTGCTCTAATGATGAAACTAATAGATTAATAAGCGCTAAAAGTTGCACTTACTTAAAAAAATGTCATAAGAAATGTATTTTTACCCAAGGACATGTATAAAACCATTACCTATTATCCATGTGTTTAATGAATTAAAAAAAAAATTGAAACTAAACAAAAACCACGTGATAGTTTCAGCCAATTGGAGCAGAGCACTGAAACGTCAAAGCTCGATAAAACAGTTTTGATTCGGTCTGTCTGAAATTAGTTATGCACCTAAAAAATAGAGAAAAATTTAGAATTTTATAAATTCATACTTAATAAATCGCTCTTTTAGAATTATAGTGACCTAATTCAAAATTTTCAGCGTTCGACTTCGAGTCATACATTTATTACTGTAGAGACCTAACTCGAAATCCAAAATTTGCTAATTAGGTCACTATAATTCTAAAGATGCGAAATGTTTTTTGAAAGCTAATCGTTTTTGTTAATATAACTGTTATTTTATATTGTTTTCAAAGTTTGTTTTCCTAGCTATGAGGGAAGAGTAGTCGCTCTAATTTTAATTTGCTCCAGCCGCAATTTCATTACACGGCCGGTCGCTGTGAAATCGATGTTAATTCGATGAGGCTGTTGTGCCTTCTTGGTCGTTGTACGCGAGCAGACTTGTAAAACGTCAAGAAAAGTAAGTAAAAATCAAGCATACAATATTTGTTTGTTTTTGAAGTACCTAGCTACTGGACCAGCAAAAAAAAGTAAAACTCTTGAAAAAAGGAAATGGTGGGTGTACGCTCTGAAAGAGCGATAGTAGATTTGGGTAAATTGTAATAATAATAACAGTAACAGACAACGTAGTGATTTTACTGCCCTTAAGCATATTCGGAGTTGGAGGACTTGTACGGAGAGTGGTAAAAATATCAAAGCTTTTTTTGGATATTCCCACCTGACAAAGGGTAGCAGTTTGTTACCACTTGTAACAGTTGTGTTTGTTTACCTGTTACTACTTTCTTTTTAGTTTTAATAGGTATCATTAAAAATGCGTCATTATAGGGAATACCTTTTTCAATTTCTGGGCAGGTTATTCAGTACAATGTCCGGAACATGTTCATATTATATATTTAAATATGAATGCACATTTTAAATAATAAAAGGTTTATACATTATAATCTACTTTTTTGCCGGGTCTCTATTGACTGCCATAATTATTTTTAGTCATAATGTGTTTCAAGTCATAATTTTCGCAAGTCATATTGCAATTTTCTCAGGAATCGGTTATTTTTTCAGGATTTTTATAAAACTAACCTAACCTAACCTAAATAATCTACACGATAAACGTTTATCGAAAACTGTAACTTCAGCCTGAAAGATGTTATGACAAAAAAAGTATGACTAACAAACAATACATTATGACCAACGACATGTATGGCAGTCAAAGGGATCCGTTTTTTACCACCTATCCTCTCCGCTATTTCAAACTCATATCTAAAATTCGTTGCGTCTTAACCCTTTTTCAGAAAGAGGCTCTTTATTAAATACGTAATTATGCTGTTACATAATTTCAATCGTAGGGCTTTGGTTTAGGGTATACGTTAAAAGTGAATGACTTTCCGAGAAATGTTAAAAACCTGCTCAAAAAAATGCCGCCTTAATTTTTTTTGTTTTTAATCATTTTAAATTAAATACTTTTTAGTGAGCTTAATAAGCTATTATGTAGTCCCACTACCTACTTAGTTGATGTGAAACTTTAAGACATTTCAAACTCGCCACAAGCTACGCCGCAGGAAAGTTATAGCCAAATTTAAATATCTAAACGTTCTTCGTTACAGTCAAACAACTATTTTAATCGAGATATCTTATCGCCACCCTTGAAATAGGTACCGTTGAGGAGTTCCGTTGGCCATCTGTGGTTTTCATCATCAGTTCCACTTCTTCAAATGATACTTTCTGAATGCCAATGCTGGACTTGTTACTGAAATCGCTATATGTGTGCCTATAATATTTGAGGAGTTCCCTCAATTCCTCACAGGTCTCCTCATATTCAGATTTGATGACAATGGAATGACATGCATGTCCAAAGTATACTCTACCAAACCAAAAATCAATTTTTGAAATCTGTCCATAATTGAGGCAGAAATCTGTCAACTCAACATACATAAAAAAATACACAGTGGAGCACAGAACGACCTCCTTTTTGAAGTCGGTTAAAAATCAATTCCATTATGTAACTAACTTGGATATTTATTATTCAAGTTCTTAATGAGTTTTCTTACTGAGTAGGTAAGTCCAAGCAATGATAGGACTCTTATGAAAAATGACGGCAGGAGATCTAGAAGACGAAGCATGCTTGTAAAAAGAACAAGTTGTAGAACGCAGTCGCCGAGTCTAGCAAGTTGGTAATCGTGTTCCTCGTACATACGTTAACGCGTTAATTTTATTACTTGTGGTACCTAAAGAAAAGTTTGGCAAATAAAAATACAGTGTAGGTTGTAAGTTACATAAATTAGGTGTAATAAGTTAAAAAATATTATATATAAAAATGAAAAATAAACAAAATTAAATCGAATTCTCTGTCATCTACTCCGTTCGATGCCAATTTAGCTGATATTCATGAATTGGACCCAGAGTAGGGTATTTGGTTTTGAATGTTGATGTGCGTTGTTAGCAGCCGCTGATGTCGGGCTTGGCGCCCTGGCAGTGCGCCTTCCAGGCCGTCCAGCCCGCGAACCCGTGCCGCGCGAAGATGCGCTTCACGCACGTCGCCGCCGCGCTGATGTCGTCCGTGCGCAGCGCTGTACACACACATTACAAATAAGTAGGGTGGACAACCCTATTGAACGAATTGTGGGTACAGTCAACCCAAACAAGGACACCTCAATTTTAACCAAGATAAACATATTTCATTTTCATATGGAGCAGCGCACATCACGCCCTCTATGTAAGAATGGGCTTAATTAGTTCAAGTTTCGATTGAAAGCATATGCAGATGATTGTGACAAGTTCGCTATCAACGTTCAGAGAGTCATGAGTTTGAACCCGGTTCGTGCTTTTGGTTGTTTAGGACTTAAGTAGGTAGGGTCAGGGAGGGAACAGTAGCTTGGTGGGAACAGTGGCTCGAATGTGCTGTACTCGAAAGGGAAAGATCTATATTCCTGTGTTCTACATCAATCTGAAGCATTGGGTACCCGACCATGTACGAACTAGTCAGAGACCCACTCCGGCGCCATGCGGACGAGTTGCGATGCGTTTTTGTTTCAACCCCTGACAAAACTACATTTTCAGATAAGTTTCACTTATTATTTTTCTTAACTCCTACGACATTTTTGATTAACTATGTTTTGCACTAAGAGTGTGTCTAATTGACTTAGTATTGGCTGATAATTCAAGGCCCTCAGCTTTGGTGTTTGCTTCCAGTTTGATCTAAAATCCAAAATGGCGACAGGGACAACAGTAGTTCGTTTCGGGAAAGTACACAGTCGCTCTCGAACCACCCTGTACCTACATGCAACTCTTTTTAATTACAGTATTATTAAAAATCCTCAAACTTCAAATACTGTTTCTGAAACTTTCTGCATACAAAATCTATGTTTACCAAAAAAATTAGTTACGAGGTGTCACATCTAGACCGACGATGTGTGACAAATATTTCTAAGAAAACAGTAGATACCTAAGCGATTGAAACAAAAAAAACACAATTTTTTATTACTAACTAGTTATTAGTTAGTTTAATTCACAAGAAGATTGATGTTCTTTTTATTTTTGCCTTTTTTGTCTTTAGAGGGACGGTTGTAGATGTGCTAAAATGTGATTTAATTTTGTGACAAGGGTTGGGTATTTCTGTAATAGTAAGTAGGTACCTAAGTAATTTAAACCAAAAATGACAATTGTTAATTACTGAGTTTATTTAAGTTACAAGAGTTGTAGAGGCGCTAAAATGTGATTTAATTTTTATGAAAATTATTTCTAAGTAGGTAGTAGATACCTAGACATTACAACTTTAATAAAAAAATAACAACGCTTATCAATTTTGAATTTTTCCTAAAGATCTCAGAACCTATTTGGTCATTGAATATCAAAACGTAGCCATTGTGTACTGTAAGAACCACTGTATACTAGGGAGTGTACACAAAGGTTCGAGCCACTGTGCACTGTTAGAACCACCGTGTACTTAGGGGTACTAGTGACTGTGTACAGGTTGTAGTACACAGTCGCTCGATTCCCATTTTTAAAAAAATACTAAGTATCTCTTTTTTGGTAAAAGTAATAAGAAATCTATTTGCTACATATGAAACTTCAATAATGCACTGTGCTTTGTGCTTGCAATAACTATTTCAGGGATTTATATCTTTCATGCAATAGCCTGTTGAAAAAATCCTAGCCACTGTTCCCTCCTTGACCCTACGTGTGGAATTGATTTGGTAATTTCAAACTTGCGGATATATCTACTGCTACGCTTTTCGATCTTGTACTGGAACAGTGTGCGGTGAGGCATATTTTGACTGATTATTTTATCTGAAGGATGTAGTGTAATCTGTCCAGGATAGTGTGTTCAATCTTCGTCTTTGGAATAGGAGTAAAGTGTTAATGTGCAGGTATGTGTAAGTACCTGAGCAGGAGAGGTTGCACTCGAGGCCGGGCGGGCCGTCGCGCGTGCACCAGTAGCGGTCGTTGACCTGGAACAGCCCGTGGTCCCACGAGCCGTCGCCGTTCAGCTTGCCTATGGCGTCCGTGCGGAACCCGCTCTCCTTCTCTACCAAGCATACCCCTGCGAATACACGAAATATACGATCACTTAGCTGTTTAGTCATGAAGAGAGAAATCGAAGTTTTGAAGATTTTTCTTTTGATTTACTTAACTCGGAAATCTTATATGCAAGTGCCTATCCATAGCTCAGCTATAAGTACATTATAATGGTTAGGTGCAGTATTTGGTGGACTATGAGACTGAGAACCTCTACTTTTTGCTAACTTCCACTAAACAGTGTTAAGGGTGTTACCGCACTGGCTCTTACAAAATTAGCTCCTATTAGTAGTAGGTAGGTAGTATAATGTAAGGTGAAGACTAATACATATTACTATGGCAGTGAAAATAGGTACTACTAACGCGTTAACAAAAATTTCTAACTATTATTTTACATCAGGAATCGGAGCCGAACTAGCATAACAGTAGGTAGTAGTAACCCTGCATGCACTAATTAATATATGCAATTTTTGTCGGATACACCATTAGACCAAGGCTAGACGATTAAAATGTGCTGGGATTAAGATTAAACCTGGAATGCAATTTGGCTACTCACAGTCCCGCATCTGGTCCTCAGGGAAGCCCTGCTTGCGCAGCTCCTTCACCAGCGAGCACTTGTCAAATTGCCGCGCCGAGCCCTGTGCCACAAGCGTCGCTAGTACCACCACCCCCAACAGCGCCAAGTTCAAGCGAGCCATCTTCGAGTTGAGTTCTCTGTAAAGTCACTCGGACGAATATGCTTCAAACGATGAAAACACCTCTTTATATACAGTGTTTAGTTTCCTGCAGGTTAATCTAGGAGAAAAACCTTGCTAGCTTACGGTAAACCCTAAGAATGTTGACGGTTGTGACTTAGGATGATTCAGATGCGCTGTGGGGTGTTCCGGAAAAAAACCAGTAACGGAGTAAGTTTAAGGCAAACGTCAAGTAAAATAACTTTAAATTCAAAGTAGGTACCTAGTATATAAGTTAGTACCTTTGCTCTTAATTGGATAATCTTATTGCGACTCGGTAGGTAATTTACAATCAGTTTGCAAACATGATGCGCGTTAACTTGTAGGTCTAACTTAGAACTTGAAGTTAGTAGGTAGTAAATATACAAGGCGCGGCGTAGGAAATGGGAAAGTGTTCAGATGTCACTTTTTGTAACTTGCAGGTTAGGACTTGGAGGTTGTAGGTGGGTGGGGTACGTTATAGGACCTACATTGTATATTATACCAGCAAAAATAAAATTACTGTTTCCTAAGTCAGTCGGTTACTTTGGGTAGGTAGGTAGTGTATTTTTTTAATGTACGCAGTAATAATATTTTGTGGTTAACTAGGCCATTATTTAGACGATGGAAGAATGTTATACATAAGTACAGCCATTAGGACATAACTCCAATATTTTTGAGATCGTGACAAAACACGTTTTTGTGCGACTATATTCTACCTAAAGACAAAATTCGTGACAGTGACATACAACATTTTTGCTTGCTTTCCTGTCAGTTGAAATGAAAAGTAGTAACTCGAGTGAAAGTATCAATTTACACCCTCGAACTATGCAGTGCAGCCTAAAATATCTCTGGATGCTATTGATCACTTTCAGCTCTTGGTTAACAATCTAAAACATCATGCAAAATAAACTACAAACAACTCGTTTTTAAGGTTCCTTACGGAATACTTGTACCTACTTACAAATACGACCTAGATAATTAGGTTTTAATTAATTGTTTTAGGTAATAAGGTGAATTAATATTAGATGGTGATTCGACCAGTGAATCAGACCTCGCCGATCGCTGGCTAGACAGAGTTGTCTAACAATAAAAATTACAAAATCGTGAGATAAATTTGTATTAACGGTTAGTAAATCGGTAGCCGGATTAGAATAGTGCCACTCCGTATCTTTCCGTGGATGTCGTAAAAGCCGACTGAGGTAATAAAGGCGTGTAGTACTGTTAGGCGATGGGCTTGCAACCTGTCACGAATACACTGGTAAACATCTTCGCCTAAGTGTGCAAAATGAGTTTACAGAATTATCAAAAAGTTTTTATAGTTGTTGGAAATTCTGTAGCTCTGCCTACCCCAATCTGGGAATAAAGGCGTGAGTTTATGTATGTATTATGATTATGAATGAATATTCGTTGTTTAAATATTTTTGGTGGAATCCTGCAATTTTGGATCTTTAGAAAAGCCACCAAAATTAGAAATTGAACTATTTTTTTAATTAAATATAAATCTCTTAGTTTTATACAAATTTAAATTAAGACAGTTAAAAGGACACCATAAACATACTTGAAATAACTAGCACACCATATTTTTTTAGCGATATAACTTCTCTAAGTTATCACAATTAAAAAATGTATTCCATAACTACCAAAATTAGATACTTATGTGCTTAGCTCGAAGAACCATCAAGATGGGACAAATCTTTTACCATTTATCGGTGGAGTGGAACTGAACGAACCACTGACGCCATTATTTGCTTGTTTAATCACGTTTCGTTCCAACATGAAATCAATTTCAATATTCACCACCAACATTGCCTATTTCGCAAGGACAGTTTTATTTACACTGCTCCCAGATTACGTTTATTTGCAAATGGAATAATTGTCCCTTATATTTTAAAATACTACCTTAACTAATAAGAAATTCCGATAACTAAAATTTAAATATAGATGAGGCTTTATAACTTCGTACCTAGGTTTATCAGTATATGTGACATTTTATTTTGGAATGAAATATGATAAGTTAATAATAATTTTTTTCTACTCCTGTACTTTTATTAGTCTTTTACATAGTCACGAACACTATTATAAGAACATAGATAATATGACTTCAGAAAAGTCTATAACTCTATTCCCCATAACAGCTCTCGGTGTCGTAAAGTCGCCCTAACGATACGCCACAGATTACTAAGTGTAGCCTGTTAATCATATTTCCATTCCGTCAATTTAAAAACAAAGTAAACCATAGACACATATTTTGTCATTTTCTTGTTTCCCGCTCGTTTGTTGTTCTTTACTTCGTTCGTTCCTTTGTAAGTTTTTTCGCTTAATTTTGCATTTCATTTGAAACCTAGTCGTAGAAAAAGTATTGTATGCAACGGTGTATAACTAAGTCAAAAAACACTCGTGGCGCTTTCCTTTACGATGTTCGCCTTCGGCTCACATCGTAACTCACGCCACTCATATATTTTGACCTCTCTTATACAACTATTGCATAAACTACTATAACTTTTGCTCAAAATTTTACAATATGTAAGATTATCTAGAAAATAAATAGTTTTCCAATACATTTACTTTACACCCCAATTAGTTATGACGTCCGCCGCTCAAAAATGTGGTTGGGATAATTACCCAGTAAAGGCTTAGTTGGTCTTAGATAGTCACGTTGAAATGTTAAAAAAAGGTACCTACTGGAAGACTAGAAACACAATTCACATTAAATAAAGACGTTTAGATTCAATGCATTTGTTCCCCCTGAGTGACCCTGCTGAGTTCGATTCCAGTTTGACCAATTAGGAAGGTATACCTACCTATACTCGTATATTTAGCATTCCATATTCAAAAATTCAAAGTTAGGGTATGCGTGTCAAATTATATCACTAACTTATAAAGGTAGGTATATGCAGTCACTGCAGACTCGGGCAGTCAACTCGAATTCGACACGCCATAATTTTATTACTCTCATACAAGGTAAAACAAAAACCCGATTATTAATGTTCATGTGAATAAAGCTGTTTATTAAGACCGATTTATCCTCGTAAGGCCCACGTTATATTTCGTTAGTTCGAAAAAGAATCTTGTGTCAGTCAACTAAAGTCAAAAGTCACTGTGACAAATGTCCTACATGTGAGACGTTGGGCCTTACGAGGATATTGCTCCTGTGGTTTTGACAAAACAAACAAGGAGTCTCTTAAGTAGGACTTACAAAACAATGCATTTTCCTTTCCATTGTTGCGCCTACTGATTCATTCACTTCATTTACCCAAAACAATAACCCTTACATGATGACGTATTAAAATACGATTCACATGTTCAGGCAACAATCAATGGGGGACATATCAATTAAAAAAACCCACTAGGTATTTCCAATGTTTACTAGTTCTACATAGTTATGAAAATGAATGATATGTTCTGAGCTCGCTTTCCATCTAGCATTATTTGATAAATTTTGTGACGATATTTAAATGTTCAATTACCCTAGAAACATACATTGATAAAAAAAACTGTATTAAAACATCAAATTAGGAGCACCTGGTATGGCCGATTTAATTACTTAGGTAGGTACATATACATATAATCTACGGCTTTTAACTGTTAATAATTATTTCTTACTTTATCGCCAGTTAAAGTTGGTATAGGTACTGGTAGGTATTTAATAATAAAAGTATATAAGTATATTTGTTTAGTTCATCTTAACGGTAAAGAAAGTAAGTACCTAATGTATTTACATACATTCAACATTTACGAGATTTATTTTTATTTACCTATAGATATATATATATATATATATATATTTAATTTATTTACTATAAACAGCGATTATAATTTCTTAGATTAAGACGCGCTTCGGAAACCTGTGAGAGGTTTATATGTAGCACGAATGAATTATAGTTTAGTAACTTTGTTTTTATTTTTCGGGTAGGTATTATTTTTAGATGGGCGTCATAGGGTTCTTTAATACCTATATCAACAACGTATGAGCGATATAAAGTACATTGAAGCTGCTAAATTATTAGCAACAACGTAGTGACCCCGTAGCTAAGGGTTGCAGGTTCGAATCCCAGTGTGGGCACATATTTGAATAATGTCCAGGAGTGTTTACTCCTGATTATTACTCGTACAACGCTATGTTTAGGGATAAGTATGTAAACTTGTATTTTAATAAGTTTATCATAGCTTGGTACCTACCCATAGAACCTACAAGTCTAGAGCTTAGCGAGAGAATAGAAAGATTTTATTCAACGCAGACACACATTTAAAACAAATGACAATCATATACATTGAAATTAGGGTATCTTTACTTTACCCAATATTTCGAATCTAGTATTTTGGGAATCTGGGTAGTAGTAGTAGCACAGAATAAGTAATAGTACGGTCAGCTGCAGAGAAAAGTGACCCCCCTGCATACAAGTTTCCTAGCAAAGGTGGTTACATTTCTCTGCACCTGACTGTACAAGTAGTAGTAGTGTATTACTAGTAATAATGTTATTAATGCAAAAGTTATTGTGTTAGTTTGTTTCTCCATAATGCTGCAAGGCTGGTCGGGTTTGGATGAAATTTGACATGGAGGTAGCCAATACCCTGAATTAACACGTAGGCTACTTTTCATCCCGGAAAATATTTAAAAGTTCCCGAGGGAATAACGAGAACCGAAATCGACGCAGATAAAGTCGCGGGCAGAAGCTAGTCTGATAATGTAACCTACATACCTACTCGTAGTACACTTATAATTATTATTGGGTCATAGTTCTCACAATGACTTGGTGCGGAATGGGAACATCACACACGACAGTGTGCAGGTTTCCTCACAATTTGTATTACACTTTTAACTCCGCACATAACTTCTGAACCCAATCAATGGTGCCGGCTGGGGTATAATCGGCATCGCAACTGAAATTGTTAAAATAAAATATTTCGTTACCTACTAATTAAGAAAAAAAAACTGATATTTCGAGATGTACTTAATTCGTTTCATGTCCAAGTTTAAAATCTTACGTCACGAAATTATGAGATAAGTATTTAGGAAGTTTTTTCAAAGCAATGACGATTTGCAATCGATGCGGAAGTGCTAGTAGATTCACTCCATATTACCGACGTGTAAAAGAGCCCCATGTGGACAATTTAATGAATGAATATTTTGATTTTTTGAATTTTGGAATAGGCTCCTAGTTTAAAACTTTGTGACAAGTGAAACAAATCCCGTCTTTTTGGGCTCCCTTCGGACACGAAACCCTAAAAACAACATGTAAATCTGCGTAAGTAAATACATAATACATACACAAACGCAAACATAAGCATAGTATGTTTTTTTGAAGTTGCACGATGTATTTGAGTAGGTACAAAGCCATTGCCTGCTATTGCATTTTTAAACACAATATCTTTTTCTTAACTAAAAGTAAGCACAATAAGTTTACATCAATAAATTTATTTCTGGGGCAAGCTTTTGTTGCCGACTGTACTTTTTTTTGCAAAATCTTTATCCGTTTATCAAGACAAACTAATGAGTCCTAACACGGTGGGTCTGCGTCAAGAATAGCGGAGATCCAGTCGCCTCCTTCCAACTCCATCATCAGATTAGCTCTTAGATACCATAATATTGCTTCGTCATCGGGTTTCCATACGTGGTCCAAATTTCAGCGCATTCCGTTAACGGCATGTAGGTCAAATTTAACTTGCAAGATTTAACCCGCACAAGTTAAATAAAAGCTTGTAAAAAAGTATAACCTACTTAAATATATCGTGAAACAATTCTTGAGTTCGTCTTGAGCTATTTGTTTATATTATTTGCCAAACAGCAGTGTTCGCATTGTTGTGTTCCGGTTTGGGGATAAGACAGCCGGTGAAATGACTAGCATAGAGGCATTCCATCTTAGTCCTCAGGGTTGGCAACGCATTTGCAGTCTTAGGATTGCTCTGAAGTCTTGTGAATGCGAATGTCTATGGGTCACAGTTTCCACTTACCATCAGGTGGCCTGTGTGCTCGTTTGTCAACTCTATGCCATAAAAAAAAAAAAAAAAAAAAAAAAAAAAAAATTGACAAACGTACCATATCATAACGCTCGTGATTTGAATACGGATATGGTGAAGGCATGCTTTTTGTTATTTTCAGACGATACTTAATCTTAAACAATATGCACGACTTTGTTATGCATTTGACAATGTGAACTTATTAGTACGAGGGCTGCTACTTATGTAACCGGAATAGAAAAAATAAACAAACGTACATGGCTAAATATGGTTTTATTGTTTTTCGAAGTATTCTCCGTGATAATCGATGCACTTTTGCATACGTTGAAACCAATTTATAAAGCACTTTTTCCACTCTGACTGAGGTATCTCCAAAACGTGCTGTCTGAACGCGTCGACGGCATCTTCACGGGTCGAAAATCGTTGACCACGTAATTTATTCTTTACATTTGGAAATAAATAGAAATCATTGGGTGCCAAATCAGGGCTGTAAGGTGGATGACCCGTTAATTCTATATTTTGACCTTCCAAAAATCGAGTCGTTTCACGTGATGTATGACAGCTGGCGTTATCATGGTGCAGAATGATTCTCCGTCGCTGGTTGTTTTTCCGTATTTTTTCAAATACTTCCGGCAAACAAATGGTCGTGTACCACTCCGAATTAACCGTTTTACGATTCTCTAGGCCCTAGAAAAGGGCTACAGTGCCCCTAGAGTCTAGGGGCACTGTAGCCACATGGCCATTAATACCAAAAAAGCAGGCCACCATTTGCTTCAAGGTGCTTTTTGCACGAGTTACTTTCGTAGGGTTCGGCTCATTTTGAAACACCCACACCGTTGATTGTTGTTTAGTTTCGGGATCATACGCATAGATCCAGGATTCGTCACCTGTGTAGATATTATAAACAGCTTTTGAGTCACCACGGTTATATTTTTTCAACATTTCCTTGCACCATTCGACGCGAGCCTCTTTTTGATCCTTAGTTAAGTTGTGCGGGATCCAACGCGAACAAATTTTTTTCACAGCTAAGTGTTCATGTAATATCTTATTAATGCTCGTCATACATATGCCTATAGTCGCCTCTATCTCGCGATACGTAACATGACGGTCATGCATTATAAGTTTTCGCACAGCTTCAATATTTTGTGGTACAACGACCGATTTCGGGCGACCATCCTTAACTTCGTCCCTGAGCATACTACGTCCACGATTGAACTCACTAAACCAGTGATACACAGTAGTTTTGGATGGAGCTTCATCACCAAAAGTCGAAGTTAGTTGATCTATGCACTGTTGTTGCGTTAAACCACGCCGAAAATCGTAATAAATCATAGCACGAATATTTTCACGAGTGAGTTCCATTCTTGCAGCGAGATTAAAATTTAAACCCGCCAAAAACAAAAGACTAGCGTACATAAGAAAAAAAATATATAGCGGCCAGTATTAAAAAAAGTTCAAATTTTACCATGGAGGTCAGATATAGCGTTTAAAAATGTTGGAATCCTGGATTCCGGTTACCTAAGTAGCAGCCCTCGTATTACTCATAATCAGTCATTAAATTTACTATCTTTTGAAAGAGGTTGCAAATTCATAGACTAAACAATTAGTAGGGTGACCATTAATTTCAATTAAAAGTAGGTTTCAAAATATTTTTTTTTACAAAAAAAAATAGTTTTGTTTCATGTAACCGACTTAAACGTGATCGCCATTAATAACTGAATTAGAAAAATTGCTTCCTAACCACCAAAAAAAAATCACCGTGTGTAGAAGTAAAAGTTAAATTATAAAATATCAGTAGGTACATACATATACTGTGTGGTGGTTTGTCCAGTGTCATCATTATTTCCTTCCTTATCATAAAGAAACCAATTACTAGGCCACCGAAGCTGTGCCGCACAGCCGCTTAGGTTTTACCTAGGAACAAAACTCACACTACCTACGCTTCTAGGACTGCATAGGTATTATTTCTTTGTCACTTACCGCCGTTCTAAGAGATATTTAGAGACAGTTAAGTACTCGGTCCTTTTTCAAACGTGTATGAAAAACGAATGAAAAATCATCACAAGGAAAGACTTAATCGTCATTAACGGACACTGAGTGCGTGCGGCCGTTTGTCTTCTTTTCTTTCTCCTTATTTAATTGTCTAAATTGCTCGGGTGGCTTTGCAACTCGTGTAATTATGGCCTATTCTGCCCTTATTTAAGCCAAAAGATGGCATCTCAAATTCAATAGCCAAAGCAGATTCAATCCTCTCCCGTTACTAATGAGGTTCCTTTTGTTACAGGAGTTTTGCCTCAGATACTGCCTTTTAGCATGGTTTGGTTACACAGTAACATCGATGTTTTCCTCTCCTTCAAAAATATTTGTCTACACGACTATGAAATTTGTGCCCTGTAAATTCCCTAAGTACAGTCAACCAATTTGATTTCTAGGCCACTTTGGACTATGTTAAAGTGACGTTGTCAACCAAAACGTAAGAGACTCCCTATGATTTGGTTTACAACGTCACGTTGACAAAGTCCATAGTGGCCTAGGAATCAAATTGGTTGACTGTACTTATATTTATAATATAACTATTCATTACTTTCAATCTCTCAAGGATTAGCTAGAAGAGATTCCTTAAAGGGAGTAGATTCATGATTTTTTATCTTCATTATATTGTTTATGTTTTCTCTTGTACAACAGATGTTTACATATTATATAGGTAAGTATAACTAATAACATGTGATTATTTCAATAAATCAGTGAACACATTAAATCAATAGATAACTCAAATAGTGTGATCTTCGCCGTTAAAATGTAATTCGTGACGATAACGGTGAGAAAGGACCAATGTCGTGAGCGAGACTGTATGGGTTGTTTACTGCTGGTCGATTGAAAGCCACTATTTGCAATTCAACGAGTTTATTTTTAACAGCTCAACTGTAGCTTAATTATAGTATGCGTTCGACGATAAGACGGTAGGAGCAGTGAAAGGGTGGAGACGTGTACAAGTCTCAGACCGGAAGGGCCGAAATTATAAGTAGTTGACCATCATAATAACTTGAACTTTGTGTTGCCAGTAACTTACAGAAATAAACAAAAAAGTTTTCAATCGAAACCCTTTGGAACAATATTGGTTTGTATCAAATACTAGTTGTTTAAATCTTTGGCTACTTTCAAAGATTTCTTCTTGTGATCTAATTATATTTTTATTATTACTTAACCAAATTGCGTAGCATTGTAGTATTTCCAAGCGCACTACTCATGTCATTGTGTACTTCTGATTCACGCTACGTCACAACCACTTAATAGTACGTTCATCCTTTAGGCTCGTCACTCGGTATATCCAAGCTCTACCTACAGGAAACTATACACCGTATATAAAGGGCGTGTTCCTTGCTCGAAGCATATTCGTCTGTTCGCCTCTACAGAGAACTCAACACGAAGATGGCTCGCTTGAACTTGGCGCTGTTGGGGGTGGTGGTACTAGCGACGCTTGTGGCGCAGGGCTCGGCGCGGCAATTTGACAAGTGCTCGCTGGTGAAGGAGCTGCGCAAGCAGGGCTTCCCTGAGGACCAGATGCGGGACTGTGAGTAGCCAAATTGCATTCCAGGTTTAATCTTAATCCCAGCACATTTTAATCGTCTAGCCTTGGTCTACATAATGGTGTATCCGACACAAATTGCAGTTATTAATTAGTGCATGCAGGGTTACTACTACCTACTGTTATGCTAGTTCGGCTCCGATTCCTGATGTAAAATAAGAGTTCGAGAATTTTGTTAACGCGTTAGTAGTACCTATTTTCACTGCCATAGTAATATGTATTTTTTGGATGAGTCGGTGCAATAGATCCGACTTTGTACTGTCTTCGCCTTACATTATACCTACTAATAATAGAAGCTTATTTTGTAAGAGCCAGTGCTGTAACACCCTTAGACACTGTTTAGTGGAAGTTGTCAAAAAGTAGAGGTTCTCAGTCTCATAGTCCACCAAATACTGCACCTAACCATTACGAGTATAACGTACTTATAGCTGAGCTATGGATAGGCACTTGCATATAAGATTTCAGAGTTAAGTAAATCAAAAGAAAAATCTTCAAAAGTTCGATTTCTCTCTTCATGACTAAATTAGCCATGCTAACTTTTTAAATATGTATGGAAATCTCAAAACCATTTCGAGAAACAAGCTTTCGGTACAGTTTCTGTATATCAGATTTAAAAAAAAGTCTCACATTATTAAGATTTTCGTTGAAATGTTTTGACCTTCAAATGACCTTTCTGTGAGTTATCAAACGAATAATGGATATGATTCCATTGCCATATTTAAAAAAAAACCGACTGACGTCTGTCTAGTCTATATCAAACACAAATTTGACATTGACGTGTCGTTTCTTTTCGTAAATTGTTTGTTTATTATAAT
Source organism: Acleris laterana (assembly GCA_963966035.1). Lineage (NCBI taxonomy): Eukaryota > Metazoa > Arthropoda > Insecta > Lepidoptera > Tortricidae > Acleris > Acleris laterana. The sequence continues at coordinate 10,378,288 of OZ014447.1, forward strand.
TAATAAATGCAATCTAATTTATACGAGTACTCAATGGTCAAGACTTTATTGTTAAACCATTATGTAAAAGTAAAGTGTATGTTTTAAACAGGTACATATGAGTACATTTAAATGATCTTCACAACAAAACTGCAAATAGTTCTTAAGTGTTTTTGCTTCACTTCACGACACCATTCCTCTCGCCGTCGTTCCGGGATTGGTACGAATAACAAATCCGGGTTATCCCTGCTGTTATTCGGACATAAAGGGACGAAACATTTGTGGCCTTCCATTTCAAACAAGTTCAGATAGTGATTTCAAAAATTTTTGAGCCATTCCTCGGTGACATTGACACCTTGATGTTGATGTTGACTTTACCATAGACTTTACTGTAATTTCTTTTCATGCAGGCGAAGACTACATTATCCATTATGCGTTTGATGACGTCACGTCAGCAATAAATTAATATATTTTTTTAATGTAGATAGGATTAATTAAAAACAAAAATACCGAAATTACTTACTTTCTCTATATTTATCAAATAAATTATAAAAACCATAGAAAAAAAAAATGAAGCATGGCCAATTACACAAACAGCTAAGTGATCGTGTATTTCGTGTATTCGCAGGGGTATGCTTGGTGGAGAAGGAGAGCGGGTTCCGCACGGACGCCATAGGCAAGCTGAACGGCGACGGCTCGTGGGACCACGGGCTGTTCCAGGTCAACGACCGCTACTGGTGCACGCGCGACGGCCCGCCCGGCCTCGAGTGCAACCTCTCCTGCTCAGGTACTTACACATACATTGTTACCCTTGACGGATTACAACTTACACGATAAGATAGATACCTAAGACATGTCGTCATAATGTAATTACTGGGACGCGCAATGACACGGCTAACCGAGTTGGTATTGACCCTGGCTTACGAAGCTAGCGGTTGGCTTCGATTCCCAAAATATAGAGAAATTACGAGTATTTAACTCCATTACCAATCAATCAACGTGTTATTGCTTTGTCCTCGTAACAAGATGACTAGTACCTACACAGATCCAGTGGGGCTTGAGGACACAACATTGAATAGCGTCACAGTTTTGTTCTATTTTTTCTACGATGATTGTTGTCACTAAAAATCGGAAATAACCAACTCATTTATTCACAAGTCCTAAACACCTAGAAATGCCAACCGGGTCCAAGCCCATACCTCTTTAACGTTGACTCATCGTAATCAGCAGCACCGAACGCATACAATTTAAATTGCAACTAACTTGGCCAAGCCCCTAGCCATGGAAAACTATGAGTGGGCTGATTGCGATTTGCGCTGATCCATATGCTTCTATCGAGTTGTCAGACCGTTTTACAGTGTTAGAGCAACAGAATACAACTAGGGTAAATCCAGCTATTTCGTGGCACTTGAACTTCTAGCACCTAGTTTTTTCAGGATTGCAACTACCATGGCTTTAGGGGACCGACCATGGGGTTGCTTACCTTACCTATTTGTAATGAATGTGTGTGTACAGCGCTGCGCACGGACGACATCAGCGCGGCGGCGACGTGCGTGAAGCGCATCTTCGCGCGGCACGGGTTCGCGGGCTGGACGGCCTGGAAGGCGCACTGCCAGGGCGCCAAGCCCGACATCAGCGGCTGCTAACAACGCACATCAACATTTTCAATGCCAAAAACAAATTCCGGTTCTAATTCGCATCAATATTAGCTTAACTTGGCATCGAATGCTTGAGTAGTAAACGACAGCGGTGTACAGCCTCTAACTTCACCAATAGCTATTTTATACTGGCAAAAGTATGATGATTTCAGTATATCACAAACATTGATTACATTGTTGCGTTAGAATCTTTGGTACCGACAAAATAGTTCATTTTGTTCCTCGTTAGCGCAAACTTTTTATATAATGGTACATAATGGTAAAGACACTTCTTCTACACTTTGTGCTAATTCACCTGTGAAAATAATTGATTCCAATACTTCCAATGTCCTACATATTTGTAGGTCTGCTTAATGATTCCATTTGATTCGTAAACCTTGACGTTATGTATTGATTTTGTTTAATCGGATTTAAATTATTTTTTCAGTTAAGTATTTATTATTAAAAATATTTTTTACAAAATTTACATTGCATTTTTATTTTCTGTTTTTCTGTTACTATGGTTTCTTCTAAAGAAAACGCGATCGTTATTATAGTGGTGTGGAAATGTTATTGAACCTTTCGATCCTACCATTTTTTAGGGTTTCGTAGTCAAACTATCCGTCCGTCCGTCTGTCTGTCCCTTAGAGCTAGAAAGCTGTAATTTGGCATGAATATACATATTAGTAACGCCAACTAAGTGGTAAAATAAAATCTATTTTTTTTACATGAAACGTTTGTGGTGAGTTGTTGGATAGGTATTTAGGTAGAAAACTATCACGACAAGTAGACTTAATTAGTTCCTGAGATACAGCTTAGGTGACTACCAGTGTTTATACCTACCAAAAATCATCAAAGACAGCACCAACTAACTTTAAATTGAAAATTAGTTCATAGAATTTTACCAGCTGTCTTATCCCCAAACCGAAACACAACAATCCGAACACTGACTGCTGTTTGGCGGTAGAATCATACACTTTTACATTTTAACTACTATTTATACATTTTAATCAGACTTAATTACCTTTAGTCGCCTTGTCAGCTAAAGGGTTCATGCCAATCGATTACCCCCATAGCATGAAGACATGATTAGGGCTGTTAGCTTTTAACGCTTAAAGAACAAAAACCGGATAAAGTCTCCCCGGACTTGACAGAAGCGCGGGAAGCTAACCCTAGGTATATGCTTCTGTTTAGTCCAAAAGAAAATAGTTATTTGTTCAACAAGAGAGCAAAGTTGGTTTTTGCTGCGAGTGATGATTTTGAATCCCGAGTAAGCGAAGGATTCTATTATTGAATCACGAGCGTAGCGAGTGATTCTAGGTTAGGTTAGGTTAGGTTAGGTTTTTTTTAAAGCCACAGACTACATAAAGCCGTATAAAGTTGTATATGCACTACGGTATTATCAAGTTGAGTGACAGGTTTTATCTGTTTCATGTTTATTTTTTCCACTTTTTATTTTATTAGTACTCGTATTTTGCAAAAATGCTTGTGATTGATGCATATGCAATCGTGTCGTTATTTAGTCGTGTATTCACCAAATGGTCACAAAGGAAGACCTGCGTTGGCCGTACAGCTTCACGCTGTGTTGTTCTCGCTGCTGAGGTGAAAAGTTGTATGTCTCACACGAGACCAAAGTTTTTTACGTCTCGTATCTTTGAATTCAAAATCATCACTCGCAGCAAAAATTAACTTTGCTCTCTTGTTGAACAAATAACTATTAAACGTCTTTAACTGAACAATTTTATTGTCCTGGCGTATGATATCTAATCCATGGGCTTAATATCTCTAATAAGTCCAGCGTGTTTTTCTAAAACTCGACATTGGCGAAATACATCTTGTTAAAACAAGGAGTGAAAACCATTAGTTAAGGAAAAAAAGTCGGTCACAATTACATTATTATTTGAGGAGGTACACTTTTTAGTAACTACCCCGTTAGTATATACTCTTAGATAATCCGGAAAACCGGGACGTTGGGCAGCCCTAGACTGATGGAGCTAGCCGACGCGACTGCCCATGCGACGACGCGACTATTCCTGAGACAAAAGAATCAATCTTCGAACACAAAGCACGCCACCACAAGCGCGCAACGAACAGGAAACAAAAGTCTACCGCCTGTCGACAGAATGACTAGACTACACGACTAGGTACAGCCAAGGGTAAAGTGAATATCCGCACAAAGTTGCAAAAATATGTACTTACCGTAAAGTGTGCATACTTTGCTTCCCCCTGGGTAATGCTTATGGTTATATTGAGGTAAGTAATCTTTGTTGTAAATAATTCTATTGCTTTCATTTACTTCGTAGCTGTAGGTATACATCGATTCTTTTAAGCAAATTTGTCATCAACCTTGACTTGTAAGGTAACAAACGAAATAGTCACTATGGAGCATAGTTATCCATGGGGAGGAAAGTAGGAACATTTTACGGTACACCTTATTAGAGATTAGAGTAGACCTTATTGTCGTAGTAATAAGGTCTGTGTACATATTTTCGACACTTTTTGGTGTATACCTAATACCTATTGGTGCTCTTGACTGTACCTGCATGTAAAATCGAAAAATAGAAGGCCTATTAATAACCTGATCCTGGCTCGAATGCCCGTCTTTTAGATGATTTGACATTAACTGATGTATCTTTGGACAAGTACCTATCTTAAGAGCAGTTTATTAATACGGCCCTTAATCTTCCTACCCCGTTACTTATAAACGTGGAATAAGCTTAATACCTACAGACAAAGATAGATAAAGTAAAATAATGACCCAGCTTGAGCTTTAAAACTCAATTGCTGTGGTTTGATAATTTTGTATTATTATTGATGTTAATTACGCAAACTCCAACGATACCTGCACTTAACAATTCGTCAAACCGTTTAGTCTACAGAAGATCACATATACCTATTTACACCCGAATATCTTGGGCAGGCGGGTATAATACAAAACAGTACCTAAGTAACTTCATAATTATTATCGGCAGCGCTTGAGTGGCGTGACCCCAGAGCGATAACAGCCTATAAGTAAGTGGTTATTCTCTTCAGAATCGAAGGAGCAACAAACCAATCTTACTTGATCTCTGCACGTGTTCAGATCGCCGGTGAATAATGTCTATACGACCTTGGTTGCCGAGACTAGTCGAAATCAATCATAAATCTTAAGAGGTATGTACAGAAAAAATTAGTTAATTCCACTTACATTCACCAGGGGCTGGTATGCAAAAAGACATACATACCATAACATTTTTACATTGCAGGGTTTGAGTATAAACCTATTGTTTCAGATCTGTTGTTTAATGATAGCAAATGAAGAGATTAGTTTACTTATACAAATATAATAATGTACATCCGTCAGTTTCTTCTTTATACATAAAAGAAGAAACTAAGACGGACTTGCACGAAAAATTTAACCCTGGGTTAAGACACTAACTCGAGTTAGTAAACGTCAGATTCATACGAAAACTGTCATTTTAACTCGAGTTAGTGTCTTAACCCATTGTTGAACTTTTCGTGCAAGTGGCCCTTAATGGCTAATCGATCAACGTCATACGTCATAGTTTTTCTTTACTTTTGTCAGTTTTGTATCACCATCTATTGAAATCAGATCTCTGCAGAAAAGTTGGATTAGGATACAAGGTTTTTAAAACATTTCCTTATTTCTTTTAACAAACATGCAAAATTATATATCTAAACAGTGACAGAGAATAACCCCATGCCCGTGTATGAGCGGTGTTGATGACCCGCACGATGATGGGCGCCCCGCAGGGACTTTACTTACGGGACAGATAAAGAGGAACTTCTTACTAATAATAATCGATCATGATTTTTTATTGGGGGTAAATATAGGTCTCTTATAAATCTTAAAAATCTGATACCTTGAGAGACAGATTTGTTGTTCAATTGACCATGTGGTCCGTTCATTGTTCTTTTACCCCTGTGCGTCCCGGCTGACTTGAATTTAGGTCGCAAAACATATCGATGTTGGCTCAAGAGAAAAATATATTATTCTTCAGTAATTTGATTACATTTTTTTAACAGCTTGGTGAATTTTTTTTTTTTTAAATATTTATAACTTGCCTTTTTGTTAACATAAATCATTCAAATTTTAACAATTTCTAGGTAATTGTATACCTTTAAAAAAATATATAAGCATATTTAAAAAGGCATTTTAATTTTTCCGACATTCATTTTCTATGGAACCAATAATAAACTGTTTTATACGAAAGATAAGTATTTTTAGATACTTAATGTAAGTGGTAAAACTTAAAAAACTGATGATGATGATGTTGTTTTTTCCATATTTTCGGTGCGGGGTCCAGGTGCATAAATTCAACTCGCACTTGTCATGTTTTGTTTTCCTCAATATTGCTATCAATTATCAGCTCCAGCGCTCCATCTAAATGGCTCCAGCGTGAGCTGAAATCTCGCGGTCTTATTAGCAAAACAACGGTACTTCCCCGGACATAGAAAACAAAACAAAAACAATTATTTATTATCATAACACGCAATAATTTTCGGTAAATCCATGTTCATCAAACATTTGTATTGACTTTAAGCACCTAGACGTTACGCAAATGTAAGAAAATTACCTAGGATTTATCCGCCACACAGGTACCTAGTAGTTGTATAGCAATAATGACGTTGACAAACCGATGACATGCCTAAAGCAATATGGTTTTACCGATTAGAATAGTGCACCAGATTACTTTAATACTGTTCAAATATTGCATGTATTTACAGGCTGAGACTCACAAACAGAGCACATTTTCCTTGACGATTTTGGCATGGGTAAATCTACCGTACTGTTAAACTCAATTAGTTAAAATCAAACTGATAAAGGCAGTTCTCGTTTTCTTAAATAGGAAATGTAGGATTTAAAATCGCCGGTTCATTAAAAGGACCCATTAGTATGTCATAAGGACGGAAGTGAAAAAAAATATGTATGACAATTAATTTCAGCATACCAATCTTCTACCACTTGAACTGTGAAAAGATACAAATAAAGTCGAAAGTGGTAAATAAGTGTCTCGATCGACTATAGCTATACCATTCAAGTCACATAAAAATAAGCCTATCTAAGTAATTACCAGATATAAAATAAAAATTGAATACCAGTTACTAAGTATTTTTTGCAATATTGATATCAGGGGGACCAGAGGATAAAAAAATAAATATCAGTGAACAATGTCACACCAATTGACCTTGACCCAAACTAAGCTCTAGGCTTGTACTATGGATACTTGAAAGAGAAATATATACCTAAATATATATGGAAAGCATCCAAGACTCAGAAACAAACATTCGCGCTCATCACACAAATTATGCCTTTACCGAGATTTGAACATTTTGAACCCAGGACCGCTAGCTTTGTAGGCAGGTTTGCTCCCAACTAGGCCGGCGCGTCGTCATAATATTGATATCTGTGTAATGTTTTTATTGAGCGTGTAGATTCACCCACCAGCGTTCGCGCATGATACGGGTCACAATCGAGCGGAGGATTCCCCTTTTCCAGACTTATCTACACAGCTCCACTATATAAACTTCGCAGCGTTTATTTTCAGGCATACCTCGTCCAACCATACTATTATTCGTTGTTTAAGAATAACGTGTCGATTCGATACAATGATGAAATTCTTGGTGCTTGCTCTGGTGGTGGTGGCGTGTCAGGCCCGACAGTTGAACCGGTGTCAGCTGGTTCGGGAACTCAGGGCTCAAGGATTCCCGGAAGCAAAAATGAGAGACTGTGAGTTTATTTGTATTATTACATAAGTATGGGTAAAGGCTTTAATTGCTAAGACATCGTGCTGCTACAGGCAGTCGATAACATTTATTTAGAAAGGCAACATACAGTCTTATAAGTATTGCATAAAATCCACATATCATCGAAGAAAAAATGGAATGGCACTTAATCATTGAAATTTTCCATTGCCGATGAATGAAAGGTTGATGAATGTAGGTAGCAGGAAGTGAAAATTGTATCTTTAGACCGGTGCACCTGGCATTCCATAATCTTTACCTACCCCATTGAGAGACAAGCGTGAAGGTATGTGTATCTATGTATTTTATTGCAACTTTGTCTTATTCATCCTCGTATCTTCCAGGGGTGTGCCTGGTGGAAAACGAGAGCGGCGGACGCACGCACCAGCTCGGCACCATTAACAAGAACGGCTCCCGCGACTACGGCCTGTTCCAGATCAACGACAAGTACTGGTGTAGCAAAACCACAACTGCCGGAAAGGATTGCAACGTCACTTGCGCTGGTAAGTTCTAGAACTGTAAAAAAAAACCCCATAAGATAGCTCTAATTTTATTCGCGTCTTTAAATGAGCTCAAAGGCCGTATATGAAGTGTCAAAACCTGCCAGGTTATAGACACTGACAGAGACAGCGCTATGGCAGTCACATATTTCCGTCCCGTTTGCTATCTGAAACGGCAGATTTCAACACTTTATTAATACGGCTTCTAATGTTGATAAGCGTTCAGAATCAGGAAAAAATCGATACGAGGCTTATGTGTAGTCAAGCCTCGTAACGTATTTTGTCTGCTTAGATGCGGTAAATACCCTTCCAGAAAAACGCTAAAAAGTGTATAAAACTCAAGGAATTTTTAATTTTTAGACGTAACGACTGATGACATAACGAAGGCTTCGAAATGCGCCAAGAAGATCTTCAAACGCCACAGCTTCATGGCGTGGTACGGGTGGCGCACCCACTGCCAGGGCAAGCCCCTGCCCGACATTAGCTCTTGTTAGAACATTACAAATAAGTACAATAGGCCAACAAAAATGTTGAGCACTTGGGTGCCTTGTCATAATCCTCAAACCTAACATCAAATGACAAACATGGCAATAAATGGTCATTACAATCACGATAACAAGTACGAGTATTGCTCAACATTTTTATTGGTTACATACATTATATGTGCTTTCAGTTTACAATTTATTATCAGTAAAGCGTTTTTAGTCCTTGAAGTTGCGACCCAGCACTCAAGTGTGACATTGTCCGTGCAACGTGTGTCTATGTATTTGAAATTATGTACAGTAAAACGTGGTGAGAGTGGGTAAACGTGGGTATGACTTATTATTGTAGGTTGTCCTACAATAATAAGTCATACCCACGTTTACCCACTCTCACCACACTGTTACAAATTAGAAAACGTATTAAATAGACCGTAAACTTAATTAGTCCCGTCAGTGCGAACAAAACGTATTTTAGCGCATGCATTTTCAATTAAGCAGCCTTATACTATAGATCCATCGGCTGAAACCATGCTGCTAAATTGAAAATGCACGCGCTATGTTTTGTTCGCACTGACGGGACTACTTAAACTCGCCGCTTCGACATTCACTCGTCCGTCCGTCCGACCGTCGTTGTTGAGAGAATCACTACCCTGATTGTAGGCCTAGTGTAAACGCGAACAGCTAGGATCAATAGGCCTGTCAATGCAGACCACACAAGTAATGTAAATATAATACTTGGTTAGGTATGTAAGTAAAACAGGGAGAACCTGAGAACGCTCATACATGACACTAGCTTTGTAAAAAAACTACTTTTAAAACTGAAATAATGGAATTTCTGTGAAATATGACTTATTTTTGTATTATTTTTTTATGTATCATTCAATAAAAAACATGTTATTACCTACTTAGTATGTTCTTTATCCTTTATCAATGATGGTCGTTAGGTATAAAGGTATACCATTGGAAATTGATAAAGTAGTGATTTATGGTTTCATTCCTAACAAAAAATCGAATGTAAAATGTTATTGTATAACATTTTACAGCGGTTGCTGACACATAATATTGTATTACTTGGTTCCGTACAAAATACTGCGGAACAAAATTTGGCCTAAGATCCTAAAGAGGTGTATCCGAAAGGGCCCATCTGTATGATCTTTCAAAACCGGTCCGCAGTTGACGAAGAAACAAAAAAAACAGTAGGATTAGGAATCTCCTCTGTTTGAAGTTGGTTAATAAACAAAATAAACAATCTCGTGCTGCCCGTATCCAGCGGATTCTCATTACCCTTACTACCCTGCTGGTGGGGGGCCTATCCATGCTGCCAATCAAGGCCAATTATCAATGATTGACCTAGTGCTTATAGGAACGACAAATGAAAAAGAAGCTGCGGAACTCTAAGCCATCGCATCCGACACACTAACTCGTTAATCTAATCGCTTTACATTCGCTATATAAACTCTAGAGCATCGCAAATCGCCACTAATGTATAACATTACACTACAGTACAGGATCACAAAGGAAGGACATTTTCATCTGGTTTGTATAACACCAGAATGTTGAAGTGCTTGGTGTTTGCAGTGGCGATAGCGGCGTGCCAGTCCAAGCACTTTAAAAGGTGCGAATTGGTCAAGGCGCTGAGGAAAAATGCATTTCCTGAAAGAGATCTTAGGAACTGTAAGCATCGCACCGCACCGCTTTGACCCTAAACATTATTTTTATACCAACTAAGTACTATTTATCTAGTGTGTTTATGAGTGGCAAAGCTTTTTAATCCGAAATAACTAATCAAATAATTATAACAACTTCACAAGACTATTACGCTGGTCGAGTTTTAAATAAAATCTTGTAGCAAGAGGAGTCTTGTTTGCTTCTCGTATAGGTATTCACATTTTGTTTAACAATATACTTATCGTTCAAGCAAACAGTGTAATCGATCAGACTAACAGACGCAAGGTATGTATCATTGCACGACTGCATAAAATATAGGTACCGATCACGTAGGTATTTGTGAACTTCTTGCATCATTCAAGTTCCACGCACCTAAGTTTGTGCCCGTAAACTATCTGGATTTCAAACTATTCGATAATAACTTTGACGAACTTCCATCTAAGCCGTGAGTTGGCTTAATTAAGGGTTATGCATTTCTAAGCTTTTCAAATTCCAGTTTGGAAACGCTGACACATTCAACCGTGTAACGGTGCTAGAAAAAAAGATGTTTGTTTATTTAATGAAGCGCTGACCCGAAAAAAGATGAGTTACGTTCGGAGTTTCTTGATACCCTACTGTATTCCGGTGGTCGTCTTAAGTGAGTTTTTTAGGCCAGTAGGGTCTCGTCAAGGATTTGAATATACATATGTATAGTGCTATAATGCACCTGTGGCTATCCAGGGGTGTGTCTCGTCGAGAACGAAAGCCACAGCCGTACTGACATCATCGGGAAGGTGAACCATGACGGCTCCCGCGACTACGGACTGTTCCAGATCAACGACAAGTACTGGTGCAGCAACACCATCACTGCTGGAAAGGACTGCCACGTAACATGTACCGGTGAGATACATATTTTTTGGAGGGTGTTAGTGATGGTTTACCAAAAACTGACACAGCTATTTCCCAAAAAATTGAAAGCTATTTCAAAATTGAAAACTGGTGACTTTTTACTGACAAAATTTTAATTATGCTAAAACAAAAGCAGCTATAAAAATGAATATACATTATGTACTTATCAATCCAGCTCGTAAAGAAGGGCAGGAGAGTAATTAGAAGTTCGTTTACTTTAAACTTCATGGATACTGTCTACAAAGTCTGTTTTACCCATCGTATTGGTATCCCCCGGACTGTCAAGTGGATAAGCAAAAATGTATCCACGATGCGATTCAGTGTCTGTATTTTTTTTAGATCTGTTAACTGATGACATAACGAAGGCTTCTAAGTGCGCAAAGAAGATCTTCAAGCGCCACGGTTTCATGGCGTGGTACGGGTGGCGCAACCACTGCAAGGACAAGCCTCTTCCCGACATCAGTAACTGCCACTAAATTTTTAAATCTTCCACACTATCAACATTTTAACGTAAACGACATAAACGTACTTATTGTCGGCAACGCAAGAAATATATAGTAAGATAAAACAGCAAAAAATTGTTTCAAAATCAAAATCAAAATTTAAATGTTTTATTGTTAAAAGTGGGTAGGGATACAAAATGGGTCGTAAATAATAAAATAGTTTCATCCACTTTCTACCTGTCAATAGGCATACAAATTCATAGCGTAGACACAATTTAAACTACATTTCAAGTTTCATTCTCCACAAAGCTATTTTTATACATAGGTATGTTGGTCTGATCAGGAACATGAAGAGTTGTAATCCCAAAGAATATATTCCGCATAATTTGGTCAAAAAGCCTTTTAACGTTTCACAAAATACATAAGCCTACATGTATACTTGTATAATTAAAAAATATAGGGTAAAGTCACCGTGGTCAGCCAGAGACCAGTAGTCAACCTTGTATGGGTGCGAAGAGTGGGAAATATATCTTTCGTACTCTTCCCACTCATACAAAGTATAAAGGCCTGGTGACTTTACCCTAAAGTCACTGTGTAAAATTACTGCTATCTGTGGGGTTAGACAAGTTGCCATCGTTCACGAACGCTAGCGTTAGGCGATCACTTTGGTGATCACCTGTCACTTGGCGAAATAGGCTAGACAAGTTGCCATCGAATGTAACGCTAGCGTTAGGCGATCACTGTCGACATGCGTTGTCAAAAATGAAAAATCTAGCCAAAGTGTAAGCCCACGATGGATACAACCTCGCTCGACAGTCTAGTTTTTTTTTTAAATAATAAGTTTGTCTATACTTTTCGACCTTAAAAGTCAAGTTGACGCTGTCGCAGATGTGCATTGGAAATAAACATATTTAGGTACGTATTATGTTGTATTTGTTACATTATTTATTTTCATGTGGTTTTTCATAAAATGTTATGAGATTGTGATTGTGTTGTGTGTTATTCTAAGGTAAATATGTACGTGTATGTATGTGTTATGAATTCTTGTAACATGTAAGAAAAGTTACTTCCTTTGTATGAACGCGTTAAATAGTTTCCCTATTTAAATCAATAATGAAGATCAGATACAGGTTTATGTTCAAATCACGTGAAAGCGCAGCAGGGGCGCACAGGCATACCCAACTATTTTTACATGACCGCCTAAAATGAGTGTAATGTTTTCAGGGTTAATGTATGTATGTATGTACGATTTTTTATTTATTTAGTGTAGTTGTGTTTGATTTTCTTTCAGCTACACCTTAAAATCGGATAACATTTGCTAAAATTGCGGTACTGTACTAATCGTAATGACATGGGCAGAATAGTACAGAAGCCTGTACTCGATACAATTAACTAGAGCAGCGTGTTTGTGATATAGATATACCTACAGTTAATTTTTAATTTACAGGGACCTAGACCACACGTGATTGGAACTAAGAAAATATTTATGAAGTCCACTGGATACCTATTCGCAAATGCAGATCATGGTGTGTATACAGTTTTATTCCGTATTTTCAGTATTTTACCTAACCCTGGCGGACGTTACCTGCATGGATACGCTGCCTAGGTCCCACTTCAAACTTCCTCTGTCAAACTGAGAACGGCGGCTGCATCAGTCAAACCAGTGAAATGGTATAATTATATCTGCTTTTAGCCAAGTCTTTATGTTTTGGGGGAGGCGTGAGATAACTCATTCATTAAGGAAATTTCCACATGCCTAAATGACGTTTCGGGTGACCAGCTACTTTGGCCAAAGATTAAGCATTAAATCTATGTAAATAATTTGCTTTTTATTCATATAAGTTATTTGATCTCTCTAAAGTGTCTGCAAAACCAATATAAACTAAATGAGAATAAGTACAGTCGCCAATAATAATTTATATTTCACATTGCGTTACGCTCAAAATTATCTGACACGCTCTCTGCCTCTAGACGTGTCCAATAGTTTCAGCCCTATATTGGATAATATATTATTGTTGGAGACAGCGAGTACAGAACCTTTCTTAACCTTTGTCCAACAATATTTCAGTATTTTAGCGCCCTTACGAATATTTGACATGAATGTAAAAAAAATGTAGAAACAAAGTTATAGTTTATATTCGTGACAAAAATTATGATAAGTCATTTTATTTTAATTTCAGAAAAAAACCAACACCACTGTCTCCAGCCACTTCGCCCACCAATTTTACCAAATAGATAAATGTTAACTGACTTTAAAGCGCCAATCCCTCTTCAATAGCCTACGGATGTTCCCGTAAGTGACTACTTATAGTAAGATTATTACCAATAGGTAGGTCAAGTAGCTGTTGGGATTAGATTCAGTATTGTTACGATGCGGCTACCACACTCTTGGGAAATTCAGAGTGCAATATGACGTCGATACTCGATAAACTCGCCGGGATCGAGTTACTGCTCTAATTGCTTCGATCGGCACCCTGCGGCTCAGTTTGCGTCAGAGGTAAGTTACGTACGAGAGATATTCGGTATGTGGGTTAAAAAAAATAATTAAATGTGTTATACGATACAATATGAATACTGCAGATACAAAAACAGGACGGTAAGTAAATACAAATGAAATGTTACAAAGTGAGTCCACAAATGGTCTCATGGCTAAATAGCGTCCTCTTTCAGACATTCTTCCAAAACATAGAAGTTAAAGGATAAATAAATTAAATTAACAGACGCGGCGCAAATATAAAGGTTCCTCGTTGACTACCGAACTCTACAAAGATAATCTCAAGTGTTGACTTTCAACTGCTATAACAAGAGTTTTAGTTGAGCATCCGGTGAGCTTAAACTTTTCCATGTTGACCCTGTTCCTCAATTTGTAAGCGAAACGTTATTGTTTCCAGAAATGCCTGAAACTTCAATTTACTACTAAGTGAGTAAAACTTCACTTTCCTGCTAAGTGGGTAAAGTTGTGGCTGAAGGACGAAATAAAAGGATGTGGAGAACTTCGCCGAGTCCATGAAACCGTTATTAGTTAAAGATCAGAGAAGTCAGTAGATACTTTATGTACCGTCCTTAAGATTTTTAATGTTCAGAAGTCAAATAATTCCGTCTGTCCGGGGTCTAGCTCAGGGACTCTCGGTACCTCAAAGCATTTGGCATACATTTTTATTACGCCGACAAAGTTATAAAATAAAACCTTGGATTTTTTTACCGTGTACCAAGTTGATGAGGTTTTTTGACATAGTCTTTGTGTTTGTATTGTAGTAACCCTACACTGAGCATGCTCCGACTAGCTCTTGCCCGGTGGTTGTTATTTTTTTCGCCCCGCTCATTTTATTTCGTCTAAACACACTGTGCATATTGTCTCCTCCAGTTCAACTGAACATAGGATTAAACATCTATACTAAAATCATAATGAAATTTAAGTTTGTTATAATATTAGAAGGTTTCGATGGTGCCTTTTTCCCAGCTTCAAGTACCTATTTAACTTGCTTCGTTTGTATGTTGGTCACTCCGGTCCAAATCTTATAACTAAATGTACTACCTACTTGCCGTTATCGTAATGGAATGGAATTTGGAATACATAAGTAAACCTTAGAGTAATGCCACATGATGGTATCCAGAGCTGATCTGATGATGGAGTCGAAAGGTTGCTGTATCAACTTAAAGCAGACTCATCGAATTTTGACTCCTTAGTTTGGTCTTGATAAGTAGATGATATGTAAAAATACAGTCGGTCATAAAAGCTTGTCTCAAAAAAAAATTTCAACGTCAGTAACGAAATTAAAGAAATAGTAGGTATGTGAAGAAACAAGTCGTAAAGTCGCCGCAGGCCGCGCTGCCGTCAAGAAGTGATTACATTAAGCCGGCCACTCAACTGTTTGCGAAAACCTTCAGAGTTTAAGTAAAGGCGCTGAGTCAAATATACTCTAGTAAATTAAATCTTGGATCGGCTTAGGGTACAAACGGTACAATGAATTTTTCTGGTATTTTACCTAAGTATTTTGCAATGTTACAATAGCGGCGATTTTTGAGTGGGTAAAATATAACAAGATAATTTTGAAATTTGGAATACATATGTAAACACTATGACCATGCAATGTAATATCTAGGATCTGGTCTCATGATGATGTTGTCATTTTTGTCGTTGTTCATCGTCATTTAACAAACAATTAACTACTGCAAAAATCTGTAAAACTGCATCTCGTATCTTTCTCTGATACGCTATAGAACTTAGATGAATACGGATCAGTCTACGAGTAAGAGAGCGTTACCTCAAGGTATAGCAGAAAATAAAGAGCTGCGTTTTATTTCGTACGTGTCATGGGGTTGGTTGAGGGTGACAGTCGGCACGACGTAGAACTTGTCGATGACCTCTCTTTTGCTGCATTACAAAAAGAAACAGTTCTTTTTTATTTATACATATATTTTATTAATTTACTGGTATTCTGGGTAACAAGCCATAATTATACGTATTATATGGTATTTGATACATAATTTAAGGCCGATATTAGTTTATCGATCAATTATATTTTAAACCCAGAGAGAGAGAAATCTGCGTACTGCAGAAGTGCATACTTAAGATTAACAAGAATCAAGTATTATTATTACCATTGTACCTAGGACCAGATGATTACGTAGGTATGAATAGCATAAAATTGTTTTCATATCTAGATTGTCTACCACATTCTAACTCAACCATTAGTTCTCCTACCATTAACTTTGCTGTTAACTTAGGATACCTGAAACCTATATTATAAAAAGTTCAGTATTTTTATATGACTCGAAATTTGCCAAAGGATTGAGGGTTCAGCGTCATTATGATCATAAGGTTAGCCTCGAAACATCTTATGGGCAATCATTGGTGGTGGCCTACGTCCAGGTGATGGGTCATCATCATCATGATGCTACTAGCAGTTTTACCCGATTTCCAGGATTACAATGGAGAGTCTTCTTACCCCAGTAACTTTTATGAGAGTGCGCAAGGCCTGATAGGCTTATTCTGGTGATTTCATAATTTAAAACGGCCTTATGCCTATGTCTTTGTTCACAAAAGGGGAATTAACATCTTAACTAAGAGATTTTATTTGATTACACGATTGGTGTCTAATTTTATCTACAGAAGCTTGAAGAATAATCACAACTTTACAAAATAATAAAAGTTTGTACCAGCATACTTTACGAAGGTCTTTAATTCCAAATAATATAGTGTGCTGTAAACGAAAGCTTAATCGTTTACGCCGCATAATTGTTTTCCAGACTATCATAACTTGAACTGCTCGGCTCTCTCGTAGGAATTATGTGGAGTGAGGAATTGCGATATAAACGTCGAATGATGACTTATACGTAGTTTATATGCGCAGACATCGGTCAATTCAAATTAGGTTCGCCATGAGTGTCAAAGTTTTTTGAGATATACCTTTACAAAGTTTGTCTCTTTTGAACTTGACTTTAGCCGCCTTTTTACTCCACTACTTTTAAAAGGCTGGCTTCGCTAAAGACATCTGTGGCGTAGCGCAAAATGTAGGGTAGCGGTTCGCGCATGCGTGGTATCGAGCCATCGCTAGCCACGGCCACGCTGCAGTCAGTTCAGTCGAGCTGGGATGTCCGCGCGCGAATGGGCGCGGCGGGTTGGGCGCGCGGCGAGGCGCGCGTAGCCGACGACTCGGACTTCGAAACACTCAGATCCCTACTCGCTTCCGACAAGGGCTGGTCCTTGGAGTACGAGAAGGACGGCGTCAAGGTCTGGGCCGAGGACGCCGCTCACGGCGCGCTACGCACAGTCAAGGTCTGCCAAACCGTTTCAAAAATTCACAAGCTTTTCAGAAGCTATTCAAACTATCTTTTCGTGTCACGACCACTTGTTTGCATTCTGACACGGAAGTCGTATTGATTTTTATTATAAACAAGGACAGTAAACATTTGTTTTGGAGCTTCGGGCCGGTTTGTTGATCTAGCGGTTTGTTTAGGACGTATAATTCGCTCACAAAGCACAATCGGTCATTTGCTTCATGAATAGCGGTTGAATAGGTTTTATGATGGAGAGGAGTTTAGTGGAGGGAGTGAAACATTGTTGGAAAGTTGAATGTTTGCGGAAGCAGTAGGCAAGATGCGAAGGCGCCAGCTGTGCCAGTTTTATGGTTGGGATTCAAATTCAGAGCAATAAAAACGATTATCCCAAGCAGTTTAAAGCTCTGCGCCCTCCTTAATGCTTTCTAAAGAAAATAAATGTTATACTTATGTAGGTAGCAAAAAAAAAGCTTATCTTTACGAACTTTACTTTTTGGTAAACCGTTTAGAAATGTTAACGAAGTAATGAAAATTCTGGAAGCAACCCTTGCGAAACGGGTCGGCTGCTCGGTGCCAATTTACCTTCAGCAGTGAGTGATGCGTGGACGAGATGAAATTTATATACCACTGGCTGACGCCAGAATGTATTCTCTGGAGATTTACAAAATTGCGTTGAGTGCGTTTAGATATTTCGCACAATAAATTATGGCAGTGACCTAAACTGAGGCTAGGCGGTAATCTGTTTAAAGAAGCTGTTAAATATGTAGATTTTATAGGTTACGAAACATAGAACCTTGTCCTGTAAATAATATATAATATAATTCATTTTGACATATGTCCGTTCCTGTAAGTATGTAGCTATCACAAGGTTGTATTACATTGATGATTTAACAATTTAGTCCGTCCGACTTTCAAATTCTCATTCTACTGTTTCAACCAGTTCTACCACTAGTACAAAAACAAAATAAAACTGAACAAAATTAATAAAAAAAATTACTTCTTTCTAGAAGTGATACGAATGTATAATTTATTTGGCTTGTCATAATACGAATCGAATAACCTTCTACTGCCTTATGGGACAATAACCATCCGTATGAAATTATGAACGCTTCCCATCTTTCAGAGCTGATATTTCTTAAACGGGCCAACCGATTTACATAAACCGTAGCTAATATCGCCCCCGATTAAACTTGTTTTCTTTAAGAAACGTTTCTAAATCGGTCCATTCATTTGGGACACACAGATACACATTTACTCACGCTAACTTTAGCTGTTTTTGTCAGGGGTAATACAAATGAACAAATGCTTTAATTAAAACTTCCGAAGTGTTGAGGTACTTTTAAATTTAATAATCGTTACGACTCGATTTTTTTTCTTCTTTTTACAAGTTGACGTTATACATTTCATTGATTTTTCTTTCATTTCCTTTTTATCGCGACTCCTTTCATAAAAAAGCAATAAATCAAGGAACGCAACAAAAAAAGGTGTGGAAAGCGTCCGCTTACCATAACAAATACAATTACGGCTCGAATGCCCGTTCAGATATTTTCGCCTTCTCGAAATTTCTTTTCGCTTCCAGAATTCCCTATGAGTTTATTTCGTTATCGAGGAAGGAAATTATGTCAGAGCCGTTGTAGTAATTCGATAACAATCTATATTCCCACAAGGTGAAATTAGTTAAGTGAAATGTTCTTCCATTCGATGTCAGAACCTACACGAGTAAAAACATCACCATGATGTCAGCCGAAACCGTTTAAACACACCCTGTGTAAGATATGCATGACCTCACCATATTGGACTTCAAATATGAAAATGAACTAATAGACAGCTAGCTGTAAGTACAGTATTTTGTTAATAAGAATAATAAGGTCTATAATTGTATTAATTTGGGGTGTATACATTTATTGCGTCCCAATTAAATATACCTAAATTCAAATATTAAATTATAATCAAATGTGTAGTTCGGTCCAACGCTAATGAAAGGGCCAGAGTATGGTGTGGCAATTATCTATAAGTATACCTAGTTATGTCCTTTTCCCTCACCGTGAATTGAACAGCATGGCGATGCTAGTGTAACCTTCATAGATCCGATGGCGAGATACGGACTACAAGTTTTACTTTAAACTATTATGTAGGCGTCGATGCTTTAAGCAAACTACTCCAAACAAGTACTACTAAACAAATTGCTCAATTATAAAGTATTTAGTAATTTGAAATATATCTCATGGAATTTGGCAATGACGCATTACTTTTTTTATGGGCTGTGTGGTGCCAGAAAACAAAGGATTTCCTACGACTAGGTATGTGGAGAGCGCAAAGCCTTTACGGGAATTTAGACTGGTCGGGGTAAAGTGGCTTGTAATAGTTCAAATAATGAATTCCTGTGTTTAGGTATTCACCTTAGGTGTATCTAGTACTAATTAAAGTCAATGTTTCTGTAGGTTGAGAAGGGTTGGTATTTTGGTATGTTGTCTGAATAGGTCGGGCTTCAATTTAATGATGTATTATTAAAACCATTTTAGACGGTCAGAAGACTTCCCATCTTACCCTGTTAACCTGCACCGTTGTGTTGTTGTTTCGAGGATAAACCAGTGGGTGAAATACAGTATGGGAATCCATCCGGGTTTACAGAAATCCAAATCCACTTACCTACTACCAGGTGAGGTGGCTTGTATCTAACTGAGTTCCGTGTATGAAAATAATATTCGCTAAGTTAGAATTGTGTCATTCGGGTTATCATTCTAAACAGTTTAATACCCCCCCCGTGTGGTTGCCGGTTAGAATAGTGCCACTCCATGTCTTCCCGTGGATGTCGTAAGAGACGGCTAAGGGAATAAAGGCGTATAGTACTGTGGGGTTATTATGAGGTCTCTGTGCAATTCATTTTACGCTGAGAGAAAAGGACAGAGTTATGTAACTGGCATAGCTCCGTCCTTTACACTCACCGTAAAATGAACTGCATAGCCATGTCATAATAACCCCCCCGTTAGGCGATGGGCTTGCAACCTGTCACTAATACACTGGTAAACATCTTAGCCTAAGTGTGCAAAATGTGGTTACAGAATTATCAAAAAGTTTTTAGAGTTTTTGGTAATTCTGTAGCTCTGCCTACCCCACTCTGGGAATAAAGGCGTGAGTTTATGTATGTATGTATGTACAGTTTAATACCTACCTAAAAGCGAGAGTTTTGTTTAAAGTATCAAAATCTATAGATCATCACAGTTTCCGAGAACATAAAAACAATTTACAATAAACATTAAAGAGACGGGAGCCTTCTTATTACTTTTAACTAAATATATGGTTCAAAATATGACATTATGTTTTTGGTTATGGATATGGTTTTGATGCCAATTTGTAATTATTAAAATTACACAGTTTCCTTAAACATAAATCATGAGGGTGAAGTGGGATGCGCTCAAATCAACTTAAGTCGTTAACTTTCAGTACATAAATGAAGTTCCTGAAATTGAGATAGGTACCTGCATGAGGTTTATTTATACACTAACTGTATAATTCCCGGCGGATTTTTACTATTATTTAGTAAGTACATCAAAGAAGTAGCCGGGAATATTTGTATAAACTATTACGAACTAAAACCGATAATTCGGACTGATGTTGTCAGCGCCCTACTTCATGTCCCAGAATTGGATTGGACGCAGTGTGTACCTACTACATAATCATTTGTCGGACAGAGTTAACTGCCAAGTCGAGAAGCGACAGACTATCTTTTGTATCTAAGTGAAATGTAGCCTATGACGTATTTTATTATATTTTATAGCAGACTGATTTCCACAACTCGACGTCCGCGTCATGTGGTTAAAAATCCCATGAAGAACTTTTATGACTGGACACAACCCCGCCAATGCAGATCAAATATTTGACGTAAGTAGAGCTGGTCTTACCGCCGTAATATCCAAAGAAGGTAGCTGACTGCAATTTAGTATTCAAATCATTATAATGCTCTATTAGTAACACCATAAATGCTTATACTATTACTATGCAGTTCTTTGGTATTAGGGTAGCATTTGATTGTTCATATTGGCGAGATTCTGGGATTTGGGTTTATTACCTTGTCAATGATTTTTACTATGTTTTTTGTAGGTATTGGTTCTCCTTATGTACTAAATACCTACACATACAATAAAAACCCTACTTACCTTATTCCTCAGCTAACATCACGCACCACCCGTCGATTTGCAAAATGGTTTCATATCTCAATCTCAAGCCCAATTGAAACCGCATTTCCTAAAAACTTACCTATTTGTCTCAAATACTTATATTTATAAACAATATGCGATTGCGATCTTTTTCTATACGCTGACACAAATAAAAGCATTGATACAAACGCAAGGCCGAAGCGATATACGCATTGGAAAATCGCTATCAGTCGATTAACTTTTTAAATGGGGCTCGGGAAGTAGCTCCGGAACTCTAATAGAGTTACTTGTTCACGTCGAGAGTCGAGGCTCACGGTCGAGATTTCTTTCATCTCGCCGTCAGCTTCAGATAAACAGATTATCTGAACAAGCTTAATATTAAACAAGCTACGAGGAAAGTTAAGTGGTAATTTATTACGGCTTCCAATATTTGTTTTCCAAATAATACGAGTATACTTAAGTAGGTACGGGAAGTTTTCTCTTTTGTTACTGGGTACTTACAAAACGAGGCCACTATTATTTTGATAAATTTGAAGTCAAGTGCTATTAAGAGGATCGTTAAGCTAAAATGTTCCTAAAAAACGGACTTGATTTTGCAGGTGAGAAATATTATGGCTCCGAGCTAAATCAGTATGCTACTCTTAATTTAAACAAAAAACCACCTCGGAAAGACTAAAGTTAAAAATTCCAACATTTTTCGATGCGGTGCAGATAGGACACAGGCCGACATAAAAAGGTGATCAAAACTATTTCACTTAGCTTTTTGGGCGGCGTTAAAAGTAGATTGGAAAGTAGGTTCCGTCCTAGAAACGAAGGTTTTTGAATAAATTAGGTACTTTTTATGAAATGACCTCACAGAACGAGCGCCATTCCGGTTAACGGAAGCGACGAGTTAAAAGGGAACGGAGAACTCAACTGCAAAATTGTAGTTACGACGTTACATTAGCGCTGTCAGTTTTACTCGATAGCGTAAGTACCAGAGAGTGAACGGGTCAGAGTTTCCAAATACATATTTATTTTAGACGTTGGTGCTACGGAGTAACCCACGGACAATGTTCATTGGGTGTATCGTTTCATTAATCGATGGGCAGCCCAACAAATATATACACTGATCAAAATATTACCCCTTCGGTTTAGGTTAAATCAGTGTAAAAGGATATTTCATATTCAAGCAAGACTGCTTGGATCGCCAGTGTAGGTATCCTACTAATATCATAAATGCCAAAGTGTGTGTGTGTGTGTGTGTGTGTGTGTGTGTGTGTGTGTGTGTGTGTGTGTGTTTGTTACTTCTTCACGCTGCAACGGCTGGACGGATTTGGATGAAATTTGGAAGGGAGATAGCTTATACCCATATTATAAATGCGAAAGTGTGTGTGTATGTGTGTATGTGTGTCAGCCTGAAAAGTTTAAAAGTTCCCGAGGGAATAACTAAAGTCGAAAAATACGCGGACGTAGTCGCGGGCAGAAGCTAGTGAACTATAGGCATGCACTAAGGCTCCGATTCGATCCGTTGCGATTTCGTTCTAAGATTGAATAATGTTTTTTAGTATTAGGTACCTACTGTGTTTTTTTGGATTATTTATGTCAGTTCATTGTTTATTCTTTATTTTACAAATCTCCCCAAGACAAAGGTGCCATAAAACGTACATAGTACAGGAGCTCTATATCTTCTGCTACGGCTAAACGTAAATGCGAAAAAATATGCTACTTACTACATCTGTACATGCTTTTTGCCACACTTCCCTCACGCGTTGTGTAGGAAGAACCTTTATCATGGCGGTCAAGTTAACATTGGTTGTTGACGAACCCTTCCGAATTTAAATAAAATCTTTTTTTAGGTGGTGGCGGAGTTTGAGGATGTGGAGCCGGAAGCGCTGTACGACGTCCTGCACGACCCCGAGTACCGCGCCGTGTGGGACACGCACATGCTGGCGGCCGAGGACGCCGGCCACATCAACGTCAACAACGACGTCGGCTACTACGCCAGTGAGTCCTCCCTTTCTTTATACGCTGTAAGACGTGTACGACCCCGAGTACCGCGCCGTGTGGGACGCGCACATGCTTGCGGGCGAGGACGCCGGCTACATCAACGTCAACAACGACGTCGGCTACTACACCAGTGAGTCCTCCCTTTCTTTATACGGTGTAAGACTTGCAAGACCCCGAGTACCGCGCCGTGTGGGACGCGCACATGCTTGCGGGCGAGGACGCCGGCTACATCCACGTCAACAACGACGTCGGCTACTACGCCAGTGAGTCCTACCTTTCTTTATACACTGTAAGACGTGCACGACTCTGAGTACCGCGCCGTGTGGGACGCTCACATGCTGGCGGCCGAGGACGCCGGCCACATCTACGTCAACAACGACGTCGGCTACTACGCCAGTGAGTCCTCCCTTTCTTTATACACTGTAAGACATTTAGGTACGACCCCGAGTACCGCGCCGTGTGGAACGCGCACTTGCTTGCGGCCGAGTACGCCGGCTACATCTACGTCAACAACGACGTCGGCTACTACGCCAGTGAGTCCTCCCTTTCTTTATACGCTGTAAGATGTGCGCGACTCAGAGTACCGCGCCGTGTGGGACGCTCACATACTTGCGGCCGAGTACGCCGGCTACATCTACGTCAACAACGACGTCGGCTACTACGCCAGTGAGTCCTCCCTTTCTTTATACGCTGTAAGACGTGCACGACTCTGAGTACCGCGCCGTGTGGGACTTTCTCACACTTGCGGCCGAGGACGCCGGCTACAACTACGTCAACAACGACGTCGGCTACTACGCCAGTGAGTCCTCCCTTTCTTTATACACTGTAAGACGTGCACGACTCTGAGTAGGTACCGCCACGTGTGGGACTTTCTCATACTTGCGGCCGAGGACGCCGGCTACAACTACGTCAACAACGACGTCGCCTACTACGCCAGATAGCTAAAGTTTTTATTAGCTGTGTTCCTAAAACATAAATTTAAACCATTTTCAATAACATTCCTGCAGTACTTCACTCCTTTGCAAGCTGGACTGTTAAATTGGGCTAGGGTTTAGGGTATTCAAAAAAGTCGATTACTGATAAGAGTGATAAGCCAACAAAGTTATTAAGCAATCTGCGCGCTTGAAGAAAATAATTTATGTAATGTATTATGTAACTAGCATTAAACCCGTTTTAAAATACAATGTACCAACATTTTAACATTCATCACACAAAAAAAGTACTTTAATTTATGATGCTGGCACTACGTAAAATGACTGCGCGACAAAAATAACAGTTTGTGTTTTAACACTTTTAACTCTACAAAGGGGGAGTTTACCGCCGCGGTGCCGCTGTCCTCAGGTACCCTTACCCTGAGTTACGATTACGAGGAGTACTGTAATTGTAATTCATGGTAAGAGTACAGGTTGCGTATACCTAACTGGATTCCTTGCTTGGGTTGCGTTTAATAAGAGCTGCATGTTACTTTTTTATACATAGGGTGTAAAAATAAGGACGTTTATATTTGAGTTCTTAACTTTTTGACATCCACCCAAATATGCACTGATTCGACGTAGCGCTTCTAAGTGACGTACGAGTATGAAAAACTACTAAGCATAGTGGCATTCCATATTAGTCCTTAGGGTTGGTGACGCATTTACGGTCTTAGGATTGCAGCCTTAAGATTGTAGTCTTGAGAATGCGAATGTCTTTGGGTCACAGAACCCACTTACTATCATTGCCTATGTGCTCATTCGCCTTCCCTATGCCAAAAAACACCCTACGGGTACACAGGGTTCCAGGTGTAATGTTTAACCGCACATGTAGACATAATATTATGTTGTAATCGCCGGGCCGTTCGTCCTCATTACCTCGAAGGCGGAGAGTGCTCATTTTCGGGGACATATACCTACTCATAACGACGGTTAAAGATTAAGACCTAATTTTCCACCTGACACTTTCTCACGGCATTGTAAAATTCACTAAGATTTTTTAATGCTTTAAGGACACTGTAGTTTTTTTAGGCAACGTAAGACACCCGCTGAAATAACTAATTAAGTAATCTTTGGTGTTTGTTAATTAAAAGTGGTGAATACTATTGGTCATGATCACCGTACTTTTCATGTATTTTTGTTGTATGCATGTAAGTCCGTTTTTTTTTTAATTATTGGATTAATCATTATTTAGACCAGGGGTTCATATTTGTTTATACTGCGACTCCATTTACGTGTGATACATATTTTTTTGCGGTTTTCTTGTAAAAGAAAATGCTTATCCGCATTAACTCATTACGAAGTAGGCCCGTTACGTAAGCATACCGGTTCGCGACTCCCGTGGGACAGCTGCGCGACGCCCCGAGGCGTCGAGACGCACAATTAGGGAACTCCTGCTTGAGACAATACCACACTCACTAAACAGTAATAGTTCAAAATTTGAAGTTTCTATGTCTACTAAGAGTTTTGATGATCGGTCAGTCAGTGAGTGACAAAATTAAGAACTTTGACTAAGTACATATAGTTATAACTCTTAAACTAGTGAGTGTTTGTGTGTGTGTGTATAATTCTTAAACTACTGGTTCAAATTGAATGAAATTTGAAATATACCGTGTTTATACAATGCTTGCTTGGTTACAAGAAATACAGGCTTCTAGTTTAATCCACAACGAAGTTATAGGGGGTCGAAAATGGCCTGAACTGCTTCCGCTATTTTTTGCTCGACTAGGGGCTTTAGGCGTCCAAATGAAAGATACAGAATAAAAAAGACCAAGACTAACTAGTAAAAAGTACTTAAATGACGGTATATAATTATTTACAGGTGTCCCACTATTTTTGCTGGCCATTACTTACTTAGGTACAACTCTCAGTATTGTGAGAAATAAACAGTACTCATACAGCCCTTTTCACTTACAAAAGCGCATGGGTATACCTACTAATTAATAAGTTCTGTCATTTACATTGTTTGTAGTATACTTCTCCGCAGAGACCGAGTTGTGGGTACGGCGCCCGTGGCTTTCTAAGAGTTCGCAATGTTTAAATATAGGTACCTACTCAGTAGTAGTGGTCCGTGGAAGGTCAAAGGGTATAGTTATATCGCTTAGTTGCCTTTAAGATTGCGTACGTATGCATAAGCATGTTTAAATATAATGTACATCAATATAATTGGCAATCATGTCGTTGTAAACCAATCAATTTACGATTCTTACCCCAATTTACGCATCTTACTCCGAAATCACGGAATTTTGACATCGAGCATGTTCCTATTAACGATTTATACACTTAACAATTTCTCATTGATATTAAGTTGAAAGAACTATTAATAAAACATCAACTTTCGGTGATCGGTGATAATGTGGGTTATTTGTCCCTGTTTAATTTTAGTGTTATTAATTATGTATGTACTTACCTACTTTATTACATACCTTGTGATGTTATTTTATGTTTAGAAAATGACCTTTTGCTAGAGTTTCTTGCGGTGCTTCTTCTCTACAACGATGGGTGTCCGAAGCATATGTAAATTCAGTCCATATAACAACGTGTAAAAGAACCCTGATGTGGTCAATTTCCTGAATGAATAGGTAATATTAATATCATTCAATTCGTCCTGTAATCTTGACCATTTCCATAGTTATAGACTTTGTGGCTTCCAATCTTACACAAAGGTCAAGGACTGTAAAGTGCGTCCATTTGGCCTAATACAAATTATGGTGTGTTAACTAGCTTCGCCGTTATGTCCGAAGCCCACAACCATGTACCTATTCGTATAATAAAATTTAAATGAAAACCCCTTCTTATTTGTTACAAAGTTGAAGGTTCGTAGAATAGGTAAAAAGTTTATTTCGGAAACTGTTTGAAGCATAGTGTTTATGTGTATTTGAGTGTTTTGTTTTGTTTTAAAGTTTGCCTTTGTTCCTAATTACTACTTAACCTTGACTTGGCTTGTGGCTTAAAACATAAAGGTCGCTTGTATTAGGCAGGTATATTGTTGGAAAACACAACTTATATTTTGTGTTTGCATACTCACGTACTTAGTTAACCGAATTGTTTAGGTTGATTTAATGATGGGTGAAACGGAAATATTAAAAAAAAAGGTAAGTAGGTACTTCCCATTGCAATATTTTCTAGATCGCAAGTATTTTCTGCCATTTTTGTCCTCGTACATTTATGAGGATAAATATTCGTAAGCGAGTCTTTTACTCATGCGTGGACGACACGCCGGTTAACAATTAGCATAAATTAAGGAATTAAGAAAAAATCAAACTTACAGTTTTTGTTACTCCATAAAATAATTAAGAAAAACGCCGTGATTTCAGTTAGTTCTTGTGACCAGTGTTCACAGTTGTGTCCGCGATACGATAACTGAAAAATAACATAAATACCTATTATGAGGATGAATATCTTCATAACTTTATGGAATGACACGCTATAATACAATCCCGTGAGCACAAAGCAAACTACGCATTCAGGAACGTGCAAAGAATGGCGAGCGATTGACGCGTCATGAAAACGTCGGATGGCGTCATGAATAGCAAGAGGCGTAGGTATTCTCTTAGAAATCGTCGTTCTTCACTTTTCTGATATTGCCTGACCAGCATATCTTGACTCCTGATCTCGTAGACATTTGATTATCCTGCGTTGTAAGTATAAGCTGGATTACGCGGTCTAGTTAGACTCGCCAGTTTAGACGAATTACTTATTTAAGAACATGTTGTTCCTTGTGATTTTAAATTTAGATATTTTTTCTCACAATATTCACAATAACTGTGTAGTGTAGTGTAGTAGGTACTGTCTAGGCGATGGGCTTGCGGCCTGTCACTAATACACTGGTAAACATCTTAGCCTAATTGTGCAAAATGTGGTTACAGAATTATTAACAAGTTTTTTAGAGTTGTTAGTAATTCTGTAGCCCTGCCTACCCCACTCTGGGAATAAATGCGTGAGCTTATGTATGTAGGTAGGTACATTAATTAATAAGAAAGGTTTCCATTAACTTACTAAACCTTGATTGCAAAGTTTTCTCGTGTAGTTTTTAATTAGCAAAATGGCCAATACTTATCGCATTTTCACCATCACTAAAATTGTAAAACAAAAAACGAATACTTACTTGTTATTCCGTGGTTATTTCAGACAAGCCGAATCATTCAAAACGAATGCTCGTGAGAATAACCCCCGAGCGTGGAAATACGCCGGCGCGAACGTTGATTTGATCAAATATTTGATTCGGTAAGATATTCCGGCGAATTGCGTTGAAATGTGGGATAGGGCTATGAGTCACGTCAATTGAGTTAGTAGATGCTTTTTGTTGGGTGTCGTTGGTAGTTTTGAATGGGATTGTCACCCTTCTGGGTCTCTTAACCACGCGGCAAACCCTATCAGTACAGTTTGTAACTCGGCCGCCATTACCGTCAAGTAAGCAAGAGCTAAATATCATAACGTGAACAAACGATAATTATGTCAAAAGCAATTAGGTTTAGCCGAGTAAAATAGAGCACCATGTATAACTTTAGTGGTTTATCTACTATACAACAACGTACCTACATCTACATAACAAATATTTAGCTGCTCATGTAAATTTGTGTAGGTGCGGAAAAGCGGAAAGCTCCTGTCAATACCATTGCGGTTGTAAAGGTAATAATAAAATCTATAACTGATATGGTTATGTGTATGCCATAGCTAAAAATATGAGTTCGTAAATAAATAATTAACTTACATAAATAATACGATTAATTTTGTTATACCCCCACATTACCTGACTCTGGTGTTTGGTGGATCTATTAAATAGTAGCGACCCGCCCTCGCTTTGCTTCGGTTTAAGTGACTATTCTGTAACACCCGTACATAAACCAGTTTTTTTTAATAAAACCTCTTATGAAAAGTTATGGTGAAATGATGGTGAAAAGAGCATTAAAATCTGTTATAAAACAGTTTGAAAGATTAATGCAGTACCTAACATACAGAGGGAAAAACGGCTGAAAGTAAATTTGTTTTATAAGTCAAGCGGGGCTATTACGTCAAGTTACATCTTATTTACAACTTGTTTTTTTTTCTCTACTTTAATCTTTGATACGAACTTTAGAAGGGAGTTAAAGCCACGACGTAATTTCCCCTCTGACGTACTTACTGACGTACGACTTGACCTTAGGTACTTTGTGAAGATACTATCACATGTTTTTTTTTGGTAGGACCTTTGCTTTTGGTGCTACGTACCTATTACTTCTATTATACATGTATTACTTATAATATTGTTGAATTCAGAGTGTATACTTATCAACGTAACGTATCACATTTAAAATAAAATGCGGAGCATAGGTGTATCATGTCTAGTGTATCTACTCGTACATAATATGCCAGCGATACTCGAGAGAAACTGCTGACGTCGAAGAATTTGTAAAATAGGCACTTTGCAAATATATTGCGTTGCGTCCCACTGAAGCGAGTACTGAAACCAACTTCGCTTTGTTATTTGACAAGGAAAAAGACAAACGCTCTTTTCAATGGCATGATAGGATGATTTTAGATCTTTGGTGTTTGAAGATAGCGTTTTTAGAACTCCGTGGTCAACAAGGAACCCATCAACTTGAGCTATTATTGGATATCTCTTAAAAAACATCAACCATGTTTTTATTTTTCTTTTAGTTTTCGAGGGCCATTTAGGAAATATTAAACTCGAAAAGTGTAATTTAGATTATTACCAGGGTATTAAGGACAGCGGGTTTATTTTGTATATGCCTCTTTCATTTTGTTGTAATTAAGTTGGAACGAAAATGGAAATGCTGGCATATAATTCGTTTATGAAGACACAAAAATTTGTGTATAATTCGGTAAATTCGCGTGCAGGTACTTGCCGATCCAATCAAACTGTGGTTTGTTCTGCGTCGCCCGCAAACAGGAGATATTTACGCTCCGAAGTACCTATCGGATTAACGAAACGTACGCGTTCATGTAATATACTTAGGTACCCCCTTATTCGTAAACATACAATAAACCTACTTTAGTTAAAGTATGCTTTGTCACTAACTGTCAAATCCAAATTTCATAGTGTAAGACAACGCCGCGCCGTAGCATTATTTTAAGGTACTTTAGCTATTGTACGTTTATAAATAAGAGAGGAAAGTGTTAACTGACCACTTTTAAAGGAAGCAAATAAAAAAAAAATATATATTATCAGGGGACAGTGCCGCATCAATTGCCCCTAGTCCCAAACTAAGCTCTAGGCTTGTACTATGGGTACTAGACAAAAAGCGTCGGTTTAAAAACGTAAAGAATTGGTATTCCGTTACAACTTTACGAGGCAAGATTGTAATTTAAATGGGCAGTAAAATATCGTTTAGCCAAAATAATCTTCAATAGGTATACTTTCTTTTTAAATACTTTTATTTAACTTGCAATGTATGTTTGTATATAAGGGTCAAATCTTGCAAGTTAAATTTGACCCACTTTCCGGTTTCCGATGAAGCTGATAATTTGCATACACCTTAATTTCTGATGACAATACGCTGTACCATCTGTAGTACCTACCATCAAGCTGGTCTGATGATGGAGACTCAGGGTGGCCATGGGAACTACTAAATTACACGTGATAAACCCGTCGCGCGTCGTGTTAGGGCTTGTTAGAATCGTCTTGACAAATAGATGACGACTGTGTAAAAAAAGTACAGTCGGCAATAAAAAGTTGTCCCATAAATTTGTTTTCAATCGCCGTCAGTCTTTATACTCGTATACCTATCTGTTAAAACAGGTATACGCATATTTGAGTCGTTTATCGAACTTCACCCTCGTAGAAACAAAGGATAATCAATCGATTCAATAACAAGACCACAGCAATTAGCGCGGAGGGTTGTCGATTAATTCTCCGATACAAGCGCCGAACAATTCGATTAGAGACAACGGGGAAACACTGCGGCGGGCTTCTGATAACGGAACAATAACTAAAGCTTAAAGGGCTTCACACCTTTAGTTTAAAATAACAAAACCCTTGGGTATGATAAGTCTTTGGTGTCATCTTGATTTCGTACTAGATCTAGTAACTGAACCCGGTGTTGATTATTATGATAACTTTGGTGCCTCTGAGTCTCTGACGGTCTCTCCTTTCCTTTTGTCTTTGCAAAGAACAAATATCAGATAATTGAAATCCCTAATCAATTAAAAAAATACGGAATCTTAGGCACGTTGTTATGAAATACGTCACATTCTTTTAAAATTAGTTAAAATACATATAATATACATTATATTAGGTCCCGTTCGGCCACGGAACCCTAAAAACAGTTAGGTAGGTACCTATATTAAGTTTTGTAAATAATGTTTTAATTTTAATGCTACTTCAAACCTCCTGTAACATTCTACTTAGTCCCTGAAACGTTACACGTTAAAGGTTAATATTAATAATGATTTATGCATTTGCACGTCGTTTGTCGCAGTGTCGTGTCCAGCGCCGCTCAAGAACCGCGACTTCGTGCTGCAGCGCTCCTGGCTGGACACCGGCGACGAAAAGCTGATTCTGAACCACTCAGTCTACCACAAGGATTACCCGCCGCGCAAGGGGTTCGTCAGGTCAGTAGCGTATCACTACATAGTATAAAACAAAGTCGCTTCCCGCTGTCTGTCCCTATGTATGCTTAGATCTTTAAAACTACGCAACGGATTTTGATGCGGTTTTTTTTAATAGATAGAGTGATTCAAGAGTAAGGTTTTCATGTATAATAAACTTTGTTTTATGAACGGGTGTTACCGAAAACTCACATAAACCGAAGCGAAGCGAGGGTGGGTCGCTAGTTCCTTATAAAACGAAGCTGATGTTACCACATTAAGAGGCCACATATGGTGCCACGACGTGATTGCTTTATGTGCAAAATGTGAGATGGAGATGGTTCATTGCGCGCCTTGATGGCAGCGTCAAATTCAATTAATTGCTTAGGTGGTTCACCAGGATTAGGAAGTTACGTATACTCAACGATTGAATCGAAAAATACCGTAAAGATTATACATAGGGTTTGGAAGATTCAACCAAAAACATGCAAAATACGTGTCATGTTTGAAAAATAAAACTATCGAGGATTTTATTTCTAATCGTGTCTTCACGTTTGCCAGTCTCAAGCAAATATGATCAAGCGATATCCATCGAAAGAACAGATACAAAGGCGTTATGATTTTTGAGATCCAGATCGCGTAACACTACACACTATCATTGGTGGTCTCTTAAATGCTGCTTTTTAGCGAAAGATAAAGGCATTTTCAATAACTGGGCGTAGCTCTCCCATACAACGCTTAACGTGAGTCGTGTTACGCGATACGCTACGCAAACGTCAGCGCAACGCTATCCAGCGTAAATTTATGTCAGTTTCAGCAGAAGCTGCAATCACCGTTTTACATTTCTATTGTAAGCTAGGCAAAGAGCGACGTTGGCCTAGTGGCTTAGGGGGTCGACTCGTGGTCGTTAGGTACCGAGTTCGAACCCCCCCCGGTCAACATGTACCAATGAGTTTTTCTAACTTAAGTGCATTACTCGATGCTCATACGGTGAAGGAAAAACATCGTGAGGTAACCTGCACATTTGAGCAGCTGAGTGTGTACCTAGAGGGTAATTGCATAAAAGATCCTAGGGTCGAAGTGTATCCGAAAGGGCCCATCTGTAAGATAAGATAAGATAAGCTAGGCAAAAGCCCTAATTAACCCTGTGTCCTCCAAGAAGCCCAAGCTTAGGCGTGATAGACAACTAATTTGCATTTATTATACAAGAAGGGAATAAAGTGACAGTTGCTTTAATTTAGAACAAAATAGCCTTATTTATAGTTACAAATATAACCTGCAGCATAAAGATGAACCAGCTGTCTTGTGTTATGCATAAAAGTGTTCTAGTAATTTTTACATGTCATGTCCTGATGACGCTAATAACACCTACCTTTAGGCTCTGTTATTCACTAGGGTTGTGAGAGGTACTCGTAGCTAAGCGGTACTCGACCTTAAAGTGCATCGTACAGAGCAGGCTTTAAAAAGGCTGAAAAGTTTCAGGCCGAATACCCGAATGTTATAAGTTAATACTTTTCAACGCGGATATTTGAGTTTGGCCGTCGTTAACTAATTTTTACGGTATTATAATCTTACGCTTTTTAACCCCCGACGCAAAAATTGCAGCCCTTTTCTGTTAACAATTAAGAAAAGTCAACATTGTCGTGTCGTGATTTTAGATTGAATAATTTGCACACGAAATTAGTAACCGGTCGTTTCATCTACCTAACATACCGAAAATACTTTGCCTCTGCGTTTTTGAATCAAATTATAACGTCGACGGTCCTAACGAATTCGTATTCTCCTTTCTCATAAAATAATACCTATTGTCGTTGTTAACTTAGACAGCAAAAGGGACGACACCACGCGCCTTACCTATATTGTGATAATTACCTTTAATAATAATCATGGCATAAGTACCAAGGTAATACAATTAAACTTAGAGTATAAACCTAGATATTTACTTAAAAAGTAAGTAGGTACCCAAGTAATTTATGACTTTATCAACCTAAACAGTTGGGTTGATATTCAAGAGACATCATAATTCCATGTCTATATTTTTAAAACCAAGTCGATCAGTTGATGGATGTCGAAGCCAAAATAAAATAAATTTATTCAAATAAATAACAAAGCCATTTTTTGAAAGAGTTTTGTGGGTGTTCCACGGCTTCGGAGGGAGGTGATGAATGAAACCGAATTATAACTTTGAATTGCGCGTGCATTGTTATTCGTAAGGGTTTTGTGACTTAAATAAAAGGTTTCAGGGGAAATTGCGCACCCTACCGATAATGTAGCATTTAGATGACGATAAAAACTTAAGCTCAACGTACGCAATCCGATTCCTTTATCCAACCTCAGATACATATTTTTGTTCCGTCTTCCGTTGGAACCAATGTGGTCTATCGTTACTTATTATAGTTGGACCATGCCTTCATGATCTTTGTCACGAAATTATTCATAAATAAGTAGCATACTTAATGGTTATTTTAACATTATACCATTCCAACAACCGATAACCGTATAGGTGGACTAGTTCTAGATACAGGATGCATGAAACCGCGGGATAATACGCAAAAAACGCAAGATTTAACATGGTGAGGATTTGTCGAGGACCTACATACTTATGTAGGCCCAGTAGAGAAAAATGTGTTTTGACTTATTTTAATGATCGTGATGAACTCATGAATGTAGTTTTGCATTTCATTAAACCTAAAAAGTATTGTATTTTCTGGGATACCCTTAAATCACCGACACTTATTTGATCGAGTGTATCATTCCATAGAATTTCATTTCATCGAAAGCTAATTTCTGCTGAAGCCTTATTGTTTTTGGGTGAGGAATATTAAGCATCGGTTACGTAGGTGTAGGGTAGGTTAGACCTGTGAACACCGAAAAATAATAACTCCTACACGGATTTACTTAAAACTACACTAATCTAACAAACCGCTACCAGTGGGCATTGTTCCTAAATAAGTATTGAATAAGTATCTAATGTTAACATAATATCGTCATCGAGAAAATGTGTACCGGCTCCTGCCCGTATTTAGTACGTTTAAAAATTTGGTAGCAAGTTGACATTCATATCAAGTATACTCGTAGGTACGTAAAATAATGTATACAAACGTTAGTGGATAAGGGATTCGTGCTACGGATAGGTTTGGTATTTGAATACTGAACTACTTACTGTATCAATTTCGCACTATCCAGGACTCAAAACTGCCGTTACTTTTATTTTGCGTTTCATACAGGATATACTTAGATATAGGTACAGTCAAGGGCAAAAATATGTATACACTTTAGTACCTTGTCTAATTGTCGTCATATTTGAACTGCCATATATGAACTGTCACAATGGTTAAATTAACAAGGTACTAAAGTGACAAGGTACTATACATATTATTGCAATTGAATTGACTGTACTCGTACATACTTAAGTACAAGCTTTCGCTTATGAATGTTTGAATTCAAGATTTTGTCAACCTTTTGTAACGAGCAAGTAAAAGACCAGTGGCTGCTGATTATGTAACCAACGTAAGTAATCATGCATTTTAAGAACCTTTATTTGTGGCTTACGTTTTTGTAGGTTAATTTGACTAATTTTCAGCGTAGCACAGATCATCCACTGGTTTTATAAAGCTAACCGTGTTCGACTTCATGAAAAGGCTTATTAAAGATCTTCTTAGCTACGTGAAGTTGTAACAGTTGTCACTACGTATGGAATTGATCAGCCGGGGTTCAGAAACAATTAACACACTCGCTGCCGTCGACTAGAAATGTACCTACATAGGAACATAAAAATATTTTTTGAGGAATCCGGCATCTGTGAAATTTCAGCATGTCCGAAATAGGTACCTAATCTCTCTCTTCCACTCGACGCTTCGACGGTCATTAGTTTATTTGCGCGGCACTCCGATAAGATAGCGTGTGCGTCAATCCGTGGCGACCTCGGCCTCACTAAAAGGGAATTGCTAGAAAGATTAGTTGACACCATATGTTGTTACGATTTTCGTCGTCGTTTTCAGTCAGTTCTCGTATATGGGGCATTCTGTCTCAGTTCTCGGAGTTGGCAACGAATTCGTTATGTAAAATTTCATTGAAAGTGTGATACTTAGTTTTGCGGGCCGCCAGTGTAATAGGTATAAAAGGCAAACCTGACTCATTGACGTATATATCAACGCACCGACCAAACCGCTGGGTCTAGGGACTTCAAATTAGGTTCCTTATGAGGTCCAGGGGTGCACTAAGAAAGGATTTTCCGAAAATCGACCCCCAGCGTGAATAAATAGGGGGAGTAGCGGGAAACTAATTCTATGCGTACGAAGTTACGGGCGTCCTCTAGTTGCAAATATACATTATTTCAGAACCTGCCAAATTTGGGTCAGTCGGACATTCATACCACATTTTCCTCGTGGTCAACGATTCGTGTTTTGACTTTGACATTATTTTTTCTTAGTTTTTGAACCAAAACACGAACACTGGTCGAAGTAGTAAAGTATTTAAAACACAATAAAACGTAACTAAATTAAATTCTTAAATTCTAAAATTATTTCAATGAATTTCAGAATTGAAAGAAAACAGATAA
The DNA here is from genome assembly GCA_963966035.1 of Acleris laterana. Taxonomy (NCBI): domain Eukaryota; kingdom Metazoa; phylum Arthropoda; class Insecta; order Lepidoptera; family Tortricidae; genus Acleris; species Acleris laterana. Next base: position 10,414,619 of record OZ014447.1, read on the forward strand.
AAGTAATAAATCGATTAGTACCTAGTCCATTCTTGGTTAGTCCATAAGAAATATCGTATTGATACCGGCTTGCTACTGGTCTGACGACGTTGAAGTTAGTAAAAAAGGTAAAGACAAAAGATTACAGAAGCGCACTCCGAAATTTTACGACTTTTTCAGATAGTTTTTAACGGCTCGTCGCTCGCAAATTACTCGCAACACTCGCAGTATTCAATCTATCTCTTGATATACCCTTTAAAGATAGAATAGGCCAATGTCTATATTGTATATTGTCATCTTGTAAAACCTGCTACTTGTCAAAATGCATTGAAAGTACATATACATATAACCATGTTAACTGTATTTAGATTGAATATTGTGAATGGCCTTAAATCAACCATTGTCCGTTACATAAAAAAGAGGTGGTCACTTTTGTTGGTCGATCAAAAAGAGGGAGCACCTTTTATTTCATATTTTCAAATCGTATGGTTCCCATTATTTCAAACTTACGTTGCGAATTAAATTTAATATAAGAAACCGAGTAACTCAACCAGTAGATTCATACCTATAGGTACTCGCTTTATTTTTACACAACGCTTAGAAAACAACAAGAATAGTACAGGCTGCAATGTGTTTTAGGAACAAAAACAACGGACAGGCTTATCGCAATATTTCGATCTCTTCCAGACAACCTCGCGTAAAAAACGAGACATTTGCAAAATCGTTACAAAGCTGTCAAGTACCGTGGCCTTTCAGTTTAAAAGGAGGAGACACTTACCGTTAAAATTGAAGGAAATCGAATGAAAGAATTTGAAGCGAGTTCTCAAGGTTCCAGTAAAAACTTTGGTATCGCTGTATAATTGACCTTTATTCATAGGCGTTAAAGACGATTGTTCTTATTTATTCTGACTCGTCAGACTTTTGTTATAGGTAATAATGGGGACACCTAATAAATGGATTTCTAATTACAGATATATCACTAATCCACGGCCATATACCCTTATAATGAACAGTTGTCATAAACATTCGATTATAATTTAAATAATAATCACATTAAAGTTAATATCATGAGTGGCGCATCATTTCGATATCTTGCCACTTACCATCAGGTGGTCATTTCCATCCTATGTGAAATACAACCGGCAAGAGCATGTCGGACCATCCTCAGTGTAGGGTTCCGTAGACGTTACTACAAACAAATAACTATCTCAAACAACAAAAAGTATCATGAACTACTTAGTCGTGGTAGTTTCCTTTTTAAATTAGTTATACGTGCTTTCATTTAAGATATTTTTCATCACACTTGCTCGTAAATAGTGTCCTAACATGCTAGAAAAATCGACCGTAAATCCAAAATAATACCCGCGGGCCTTTTTTTACCATTACGCTTCTAACGTACGTAATAGCTTTTTTTTTAAATATTACACGTGGACTCAAACTATCACAATACGTCAGGACCCCAATTCTTGTGCCATTCGATATGAAGTTTCATTCGAGATGAAATGTCAGTAGCATACAATTTCCTAAAAATCTCGCATATAAACTATTAATCTCGACTGTCACTAGAATCGGACTCCGAACCCGTTTGACATTAGCTGTGGTAAGTCACAGACAATGATATTGTAGTCTGCCGAGACATATCCTATAATCTGTGGTCTGCCGCTAATAAGTTAAAAATATGATCTTTTGTCTGATTTTAATTCATTTCCTCGCAATTGTGATGAAAAACATTGTATGTTACACGGGTGGTAAAATAAATACAAATCTCGAGTCATTAAAGCCCTCAGCCTTCGGCTTCGGGCTTCTAACAGACTCTCGTTTGTAATTATTTCTTTACCACCCTTAATACACAATGTACTATTACAGTTTTGTAGTACTTTTAGTATTGTATAGCTAATAAAGGAGGTGGGCGGGGGTACCTAACTCTGGTAAAAATGAGGCGCCCTAGGAACATAGGTTACTAATGTTATTTGTATAATCTTCTATTGTGTAAGTCATCGCACAAAGGTGAAAGGTGACTTAGGAAAGGTGTGGCCCGCCCCATTGGTAAAGTACTCTGCGATACCACAAACCAGACAGACAGACAATAGAGTGGAATTTATACATCTCTCTTAGTATAAAACTTATAAAAGTGAGATTTGCAGCTAAGGTTACAATCAATTATCATTGAGCTCGCAGGACAACGGTGGGCATAAGATATCTCGATTAAGATAATTAAGCGACCTTAACGAAAAACATTTAATAGTTTAAATATGATTATAACTTTCCAGCGGCGATGCTTGCGGCGAGCTCAAAAGGTCTTAAAATTTCATAATAATTGAGAAGTGGGAAAGGGAAAAAAATAAAAAAACAAAAACCGCCTTCGAAAAACAAATAATTGAAGGCAGTTTTGTGTTTTTTTAAACATTTGTGAACTAGGCTATTTTGGCATATATGCATGTGCTAGAATCTTGTGCGGGACGTGTTGATAAGAAGCGCGTCGCGTCCCTATGCACTCACTCTTCATTCATGACCAAATCGAGACAAAGACAACTAGTTAGTTCAATAGACCATAACCGCGTCAGATAATAAGTAACACTTCAGAGACTTCCACGTACTCCATGTTTAATTACAGGCCGTATATACACATAATTGTAGTCTTAACAAAATATTGATGTTTTTGTGAAGCACCCGATTCTCACGGCCTCGCACCATTAGAATTGATACTAACTTCTAGGATCAGCCTGAACGGCGGTGATGCGCCGGTGGAGGCTGATCGTGTATTTAATGAATTCTATATCCTTTTTGAAATTCGAAGTTTCATATTATGTAGCCTGTACCCCTGCCATGATTACAAGTACCGCCGCAGGTGAGTCGAAGGCTCTGTCTCTCGCACTCTATAAGAATACTACGATGTCTCTGAGCGACAGAGCATTCAACTCGCTAGCGAGTACATTTATTGCAACTCATGGTAATATGTAAGAATCAAAAGACAAACGGCAATGAAGTTTAACCATGTGTAAAGGAGAGTAGGTCATACTATGATGCCCAACTATTTTGTCCTTTCATATTTATTACAATGTTATTCACAAAATCACTCAACTTAATTTAAATAAATTCGTAGCATAACTATAACTACGTAACTGCACGTGCCCGTAAAATCAGTATTACATACGAGTTAGTAGTCGGGGAGGCTTCTGGGTTTGATAATACTATATGTTTCACAATAACAAATAATATAATAAAATAAAAACAGCAATGGCATGAATAGCCACGTAGAAGATTTCGTTCAATTTGAGCTTATCCGACAGATTTCCAGTTCTCTGCCTTCGCCGAGTTTTCATTATCGTTCGTATTTTCATTTCACTATCTTTTAGATATTTAATTTGAAAGGGGTATAGTTTTGGTACATTTGGTTTGTCAACTCATTTTGTCGATCTATTAGTAGACAGGAAATCGGAGAATAAGAATATTTGAAAATAATAAACAAGTGGTAAATCATTTGACATACTTTTATTCATAAAATTTCCTGAATATCGGAATCAAACTGAATGTTATACCAGTAGCTACTTTAGATAAGAAGTTCCTGAGAGCTGTCATCCCTGTACAGTTTATGAACTACTAGCTTTAGCCAGCCACTGTTATTTGCTATTATCTCCGGTTTTGTTTGATTTTCCAAGGTAAGTATAAAATACCCTGCGTCCGTGTTCAATTTCACATCGATCAGCTGGAGCGTTAGAACTGTAATGACACGAGCAGATGCGACAAACATCGCAAGGATCTAGCCCGCTAGTGGTAGCGTCGGAACTAGAATATTTTGTCACTACGTACGTCACAAAAAAGTATTTTTTTAAACGGTGGAAGGGGTTAAAGATCCTCCGTTTAAAAAACCTTTTTAGTAAAATCGACAGATTAAATATCTGCTATACATATATTGCAAACGTATTACCAGTGAACTAGAATTCGCAATTTAAGATTAATGAGGGGAACATTTTATAGGAAAATAATGGCTGTACCTATTCATAAACTTAGTACCTACGTGTCTTAAGACAGCCGTCTTGATTAAGATCAGGATATTAGCACGGCCTTAGAGCTGTAATAATAAATTGATTTTGGGTTACCTACATGCCGGTCTTAAGATACGTCACAGTTAACGTCAACCCGTCAACTTTCGTTTGAGACATCTTGTGACGGGCATCGTAGACGAGATCACTTTTATTACTACTGCCCTGAATGTTCTAAATGTCCTAAATCTTGAGCGATCAAGGTGTCTCACAGCTGTTGTGTTCCAGGGCCCAGTCGCTACTGACGGGGTTTGTGGTGCGCACGCGCAGCGGCGGCGGCAGCTGGCTCGGCTACGTGTCGCGCTCCGACCCGCGCGGCGCGCTGCCTGCCTGGCTTGTCAACAGGTAACCACCATTAACAAGGGTGTTTTATATGACGTGAAGTAAGCTAGCGAGCATCCTATCCATGGATCTGAGACTATAGACAATTGCAGTCTCAAGACTACTCGTACTGACTTGAAGACTGCAATCCTACTGCCAATGCGTTGATTGCTAACCCTGAGAACTATATAAGATGGAATGCTTTTTAGCTAGTCATTTTGCTGGTTACCTTAATCCTACACCGCAACACAAAAATGATAACCCTGTTGCTTGGCGGGTAAAGGGGGTGTTTTTAGTGACATGTAGAATGAAAAAGAGCATACTGTTACTTGGCGGTAAGTGGAAAATGAGGCTCATGTACACATAGGGTTCATACTGACGCACATAAAATTCTTATTCCTATTTTTTGTTTTCCTTCCGATTTGTATTTATAATAATCACTCTTCATAATTTTGTTCCTCATACTTTTTTGTTCATACTTTTTAAGTCATAATTATCGCAATTCATAAAGCAATTTTTCTAAGAAACTGTTACTTTTTGAGAACTTTTATAAGTCTAACCTAACCTAACCTAACCTTATTATATACGTAAGATATTTAAGAAATTGTGAAAAGTGTACGGCTTCATTAATATTGGCGTTATGAATTCAGATGATTATGAGTTCCGATCGTTAGTACTAAAAAAATATATAAAGAGTATGAAGAGTGATAATTATGATGTAAAATGGTATTAGAAACATTTTTGGACTTCCGATAATAGGACTTAAAAAGTTATGTGAGTAGATACGCTCGCATCTACATACTTACTATACAACAGCATGGCATCACTACATAGTATAAAACAAAGTCGCTTCCCGCTGTCTGTCTCTATGTAAATAAATAAATAATAAATAAATAAATGTATGCTTAGATCTTTAAAACTACGCAACGGATTTTGATGCGGTTTTTTAAAATAGATAGAGTGATTTAAGAGGAAGGTTTTTATGTATATTAAATTCTGTTTTATGTACGGGTATTACAGAAAACTCACATAAACCGAAGCGAAGCGAGGGCGGGTCGCTAGTATGATATAAAGTAATAAAGCTAATTTTAAGAATATGATTAAGATATCGAAGAAAGGTGGAATCAAATAAAATGAACTATACGTTCAGCTCGTGTTACGCCATTGTTGTACACCATAGAATTCCGCAGCATACCTGCCTTGCGCCGGAAACTTATTGTCCTCTTTTTCATTTGTCCAGCGATGCCGGAGCCTAGAGAAAAACTGCGACTATAGGTATTCAACGGTAAAACTCTTTGCTTTATGTTCAAGTTAGGCGCGTAGTTCTAGAACAGTTTTATTCTATTGAGAGAAGTAAAAGTCAAAATTCAATTACATAAGTTATATCCTACAGAACTTTATAGTTAAATACATACTTATACTTAAGAATGATTCATAGAGCCCCGGACCCTCGGCATTAATGTCTATAAAGTTAAGAAACCCTGATATAAATTTATGATTGATTTTAACTTTACTCTAAAGCCAAGATATCGGAATGTGAACAATCTTTTCCCAGTAACCAGGCTTAATTAAACCTTCAAAGGCATTATCGAGAGAAAAAAAGCCTTTAAAACCGCGCCGAGCCGATCAATTCTCTCAGTATCGGACCGCAGGTTGGACAGCCTATTCGTTTTAGATAAATAGCAACATTATTAAGTCTTTTATCTACACTTAGGTACTTATTTAAGTACTTTTTTTATTTAGTCAAAGGATACCTGGAAGAGATCCCTTAAAGAGTAAGCTCGTCGGCTCGTATTTTAAGATTATTCTATAGGTTCCTTTGTTGTGGAATTTCGACGTAAGTATGTACGAAATTGTTTAAGAATAAAATTATAGTTAGAAACTTTTAAAATAATTGAACCAATTTATATTTATTTATTACCCTTGTCCGGTTTCACAATTGCTTGAACAAAACAAGCAAGCAAAAAAAACATAGCAATCAGTTCCTGGTGCATTGAAGATTTCATTTAATAAATACAAAAAACAACTACTTAGGTAGGTTCAAATCCGAATATAGCCATCCACTTGTCGATGATGTAACGGAAAAGTTAAAGAAATTAAATATCGGGGTTATTCCCACCTGTTACCATATTTTTTTCTCTCAAAAACAACGGACGGTCGGACGGCCGAGCTAAATCGCAGCGGCGAGTTTAAGTAGTCCCGTCAGAGGGAACAAAACACATTTTAGCGCGGTAACAAATTGGTCTTTTACCAGTGGTAACAAATTGGTGGTGACAGGTGGGAATAACCCAAATAACGGCACTCTACTTAAAAATAAGTAATGTGTGTCCGTCTAACATAAGATCTGCTTATTACTATCGACGATCTGTACTTACTTAGTATAGTTCCTCGATGTTATTATTACTTACTTCACCTATTGAAGTATGCACTGCCTTGCAAGAAAATTATTTTACTTACAACTTTTAACTCGTACCATTTTTAGCTGTAATTAAAGGCAAGCGTTAATACTAGCATGCTTTATGTTCAAAAGTAGGTAAGTAGGTGATTAGAATTATGGAGTAGGTATTAATAGTATTCGATTCGGGCCATCTTTATTGAATTGTAGATATACCTCAAACTCTTTAAGTAAGCATACAAAATTTGTGAAGCTCCGAACGCATTTGTACTAACCTTAGTGTTGCCAACCTTAACAGGGTGTAATTATTATGGTCGTACGAGATAATCTCCTAAAAATGATTTCAATTTTGATCCTTAGGTAATGTTTTTCATTTTATGTTATTTTGTGTTAAGTGTGTCACTTTCCGTCTCTTCGCCAAGCGGTTCCAACGGAAGACCAGTGCTGGCTTTACGGCTAGCGAATGCTGAGTTGGGACCGTTACGCAACTGTTTCTCTGCGTTTTATTTTTTGTATCTATGTACCTAATGTGGTTTTGTATTGTTGCGAATAAATGTCTCTTTATCTTTATCTTTATTACAATATACATAATTTTGTTTGTGCACATAGACTTCTATTAAGAAGAGAAAAATAAAACGCATTTCTGACGGTAAAGTGAATAAGTTGTCCTATCTAAGCTGACTCACTCCGTCGGAATCACTTTTCCTTAAACGCTTACTTCGTATCGGAGAGATATTTGAATTGATTGTCTTTTGCCAACGTGCACATATTCTTTTACTTAAATAATGCTTACTGGACATCTGGTTACTATATTTTTTTACAAGCTAGATTAATTTATAATACTAAACATATTGGCACGGTTAGGTTTTTCATTTGTTTACCCTAATCTTCCGTAGCTAAGTATGGTTGCGAGAGGACGAGAACGAAACGTCATTTATAACCTTGTCTTATAGATTAATCCCTAGGGCGGAAACTGCATATCCAATCAGTGGATTGCCACATTTGTTATTGTTACTCCACAGTACGAATGAATATATTCTAAAATGTTTCTTATATATACAGTTGGTTTGTTTGGTTTTAGAATAGAGTCTTAGATAAATTATACAATAGGTAGGAAATTCTATGAATAACGAGTTATTGAAACATTCTTATAATCATTAAATCAATTAATCATTTATTTGCTAAAAACATAATGTTACAGATGAACAATTAAGTAAAACCAAGATGGGCGTGTAAAATAATAAATATATTATATTATCCTATTACATTATGCACAAAGAGCCAGAGTGGTGGCGGCACGTGTTGTGCAATGCGCCAAGTTATATACAGGGAGTGACGGAGCCGTTTTTAGTATGAGAACACCGCAACGCACTGCCTTCGCTCTCTTAGCGATGGCCGCGTTAATCTTAATTAATTACTGTATCAAGTATCGTTTGGCCAGGGTGACTGCTCAGCTGGCGCCAAGGCTGGTGCAGCAGCTGCACGCGGCGGCGCGCCGGTACCCCGGGTGGAAGGCGCTCAACGACTACCCGCACCACAAGCCCTGGCGCCACCCCGAACAGGTGCCGGCCTACAGGATCTCGCTCGAGGATGTGAGTCTCAGGAAAATTATACGTAAAAGCTCGCGTTTCACTGTCGCGCTTGTTCAGCTATAGGTTCCTGGTAGCAGGGGACACTGACTGACATCTAAGCGATCCCTTTCGATATTTTGTCGGGTCTTCGGTTAATTCATTTGAGAATTATTATTCATAATCAGTTGACAAGAATATCGAATTGTTTAATTGTCTAAAAAGGAACGAATTAATTATCTCTACTTAAAATAATGTCTGCATACGGCGGATAGTTAGTAGTAGTCATGTGTAAATTCTTAATGTTCTCTAAATTGTTCCTATTTCTAGCTGTTGTAAGTAGTGATTAGGGGTTTGATTTTTAAACAACAACAACTTGTGTATGAAAAATTGCTAATAAGGAACAACGTAATCGTCATTTATCTGAGTGCGGCTGTAAGACCCTCTACAATAACCTATAGTCCATCTGATCAGTTTATTTAATTCATTAATCGTATGGGTTTCAGTGCATAGATCCCGACGCACCCCCAGCACCAGAGGAGCCCAAACCGGAGACTTCGAAAGCCAAACTAGAGGTGCCACACAAACACATCGACAGCCAAAGCGTCGAAGACTTAGGAGACATATCATCAGAGTTCAGTGTAGAAGTAGAAGAAGAACCAGCCGATATGACGCAAGATCCAACTAAGAAGCGAGGAAAGTTCTATAAGCTAGTGAAGTCGATGAAAAACAGAAGAAAGAGCGTTCAAGTGGCAAAGAGTGCTGACAATCTTCACGAGGGTAAACCCGAGGAAAAAGAAAAGAAGAAGGGGTTCAAGTTCCACCGTAGGTTTAGTATTAGCAGAGGGAGGGAAGATTGAGCTTAATCGAGTTGTGAATTCTGGTGTTATGGCAAGGTAACCTTGATATCGAATGTTAAGAGTCATGAATTACATTCTCAAGTTCAAGGTAAGGTCCCCATGGAAACTAAACTTGGGTACATACTCACTGATGATTGATACGTACGAGGACGAGCAGAATTTCCAAAGGGCGGGCCCGTTTCCTCATCTTAAACCACATGGATGGATGCCCCGTCAGAGTCTGGAAGCCTTTTGTTAATCATGTTAAATGAGAATATCTTTTCATTTTTGGCATTGTACAAAGGCGAGACTTTTAAGAGCTTATTTCATCAAAGTTTTAATAAGCCTATGCCGCAATGTTGAAAGTCACTGTTGAACCATGTTTGTTGATTACATGTTGAAATAGCTAGTCTTGTTCTATATAGGTGACATTGGTTAGAACTAACAAAGTAATAGTAAGTCCTTCGCTAGGTGATAAATTGTATGACTATTATAATATAATACCAAAAAACTCTGTTTATAATTAAGAGTAGTTTTAATGCTTGTTGCATTGCATTATATACATATGGCGCCGCACTAGCGACGACGTGCATCACTAGCGTCGCCATATCAACGTGAAAAACAGAGCCGTCAAGTACTTCACATTTGTCTCTCGACGCGGCCGTTTGCTATTTGATATTTCTAATTGTATATTTCTTTCTCGTTTAGTAAACCGATTTATGAAGAGTCGCATTATAATTTATAGTAGTTAGCTGGCGTATAGCAGCACCAAATTGGTGACCCCGACGATTAATAATTATGTCGGATAACGAGTTTGAAGATACGATGCAAGGAGCCGCCGGCCCGGCACAAGAGACTGCAGGGTCTGTCGACCGAGTTGCAGTAAGATTGCCGCCGTTCTGGGCGGACGACGCCGAGGTATGGTTTGCCCAGGTCGAGGCGCAGTTCGCAATATCGGGCGTAAAAGCCGATTCTACAAAATACTTCCAGGTAATTCGTGAATTAGACCCTAAAACCGCAAAGGAAGTTCGAGACATAATTACGAAGCCCCCGGAACAAAATAAATACGAAAAATTAAAAAAAGAATTGATAAACAGGCTGTCAATGTCAAAAGAAAACAAAAGACGGCAGTTGCTGCAGCACGAAGAGTTGGGCGATCGGAAGCCAAGCCAATTCCTCCGTCACCTTCGAGGATTGGCTGGCGACAGTGTCAGCGACGATTTTCTCCGTAGTCTTTGGTCGTGTCGCCTACCTACACACGTGCAGGCCATTATCGCTTCGCAAACTACTGCTTCGCTGGACGACATCGCTGTTCTTGCTGACCAAATACTTGATGCTACTCCTAACCCTTTCTTTAAGCAGGTGGCGAGCACAAGCTCTTTCGAAGATATGCTGAAGAGGATGGAACAATCCATCACGGCGCGCATCCAGAGCGAGTTAACGCAACAAATCGCACAACTGAGCGCCGGCAGCAGCAGCGGTTATCGTCGGGCGCGTTTCAACCGGAGCAGGTCGCGCAGTCGCAGCAGGTCCAAATCACACGGTCGGTATCAAGCTGTCAAAGAAGGTATGTGCTGGTATCATGGCAATTTTAATTCGAAGGCAAGAAAATGCATTCCGCCGTGTAGCTACAAACAGGAAAACTAGTACGACAGTCCATCGCGGCGGCAGCTGACTGTCACGCCACAACCAGCCGCCTATTCATAACGGACAACGTAAGCAAAATTCAATACCTTATTGATACCGGCTCCGACCTCTGCGTTCTGCCATATATCTCAATCATTGTATATTTCTTTCTCGTTTAGTAAACCGATTTATGAAGAGTCGCATTATAATTTATAGTAGTTAGCTGGCTATTTACGAAAGCGTTAAACATTTCCGGTACATGGTTGAAGGTAGACATTTTGTGATATACACTGACCACAAGCCAATCATCTTCGCTTTCCAGCAAAAAGACAGGAAATGCTCTCCGAGACAATTTAACTACCTTGATTTCATTTCGCAGTTTACCAGCGACATCAGGCACATCTCGGGGAAAGACAACATTACCGCTGACACACTCTCCCGTATCGAAGCAATTGTCGTGCCTCCAGACTTCGAAGCCATCGCGCAAGCGCAGCAGAATGATGCCGAGTTGCACGACCTCATTGCCAAGCGATCTTCGTCACTGAAGTTTGAAAAAGTGCCCGTGCCAGGTACGACTGTTTATTTGTATTGCGATACCTCTCAAGCACGGCCCCGACCCTTCATCACCAAGGAGCATCGACGAAGAATATTCGACGCAGTACACGGCATGAGTCACTCAGGTACAAGGTCAACAACTAAGATGGTAACGGAAAGATTCGTATGGCCCTCCGTACGCAAAGATTGCGGTACCTGGGTACGTACGTGCGCAGCATGTCAACGCGCCAAGGTGCAACGTCACACATCTTCTCCGCTTGGAAATTTCAAGCTACCAGGAGACAGGTTTAGTCATGTCCACATTGACCTGGTCGGTCCCCTACCACCTTCATCCGAATTCCGCTACCTCTTCACCGCCATAGATAGGTACACTCGCTGGCCAGAGGTGAAGCCACTTTCCTACATCACAGCCGAAACCGTAGCTCATGCGCTCTACGAAACATGGATATCTCGATTTGGTTGTCCACAAACTGTAACAACCGATCAAGGACGTCAATTTACCTCACGTATGTTCAAGGTTTTGACGGAGCTTTGCGGAACCCAGCTGCGACACACAACGGCCTATCATCCCCAGGCCAACGCCATGGTCGAGCGCCTGCATCGCACTTTGAAAGCAGCCATCATGGCCCACAACAACAACAAGTGGACCGACGTGCTGCCGATCGTACTTCTTGGCATAAGAAGTGCGTGGAAAGAAGATTTGCAGAGCTCAGCTGCAGAGATGGTGTACGGTGAGCCATTGCGCATCCCGGGTGAGTTCTTTCATACTCCTAACTCACACGCACTGCAACCTGACGATTTTGTCGCACAGCTAAGACGTCATATGTCGCATCTCAAGCCTGTTCCCGCATCGAGACACGGAAATAAGTCTATCTTTGTACACAAGGACTTAAGTTCATGCACCCATGTTTTCCTGAGAAAGGATGCACTGCGTGGATCTCTAGAGGCCCCATACACTGGCCCACACCGCGTCTTAAGTAGAACGGACAAGACTGTCACTGTAGACTTACTCCGAGGACCAGTGACTGTCTCAGTTGATCGTGTAAAGCCAGCCTATGTTCAGAATGACGCGGCTGCAGCTACAGCAGCTGACTCCAAACCTAAAGCTGTTGCTCCCGCTGGGACCACTCGTTCTGGCCGTATTGTCACATTTCCTATTCGCTTTCAGGCAGGACTTTGAGACTCCCAGGGGGGTCCTATGGCGCCGCACTAGCGACGACGTGCATCACTAGCGTCGCCATATCAACGTGAAAAACAGAGCCGTCAAGTACTTCACATTTGTCTCTCGACGCGGCCGTTTGCTATTTGATATTTCTAATTGTATATTTCTTTCTCGTTTAGTAAACCGATTTATGAAGAGTCGCATTATAATTTATAGTAGTTAGCTGGCGTATAGCAGCACCAAATACAGTTTATGTTGGTTCTCGCTAGTTAAAATGATTATATATTATATAAATAAAGTGTAATTTAGCATCAGGGCAAGGGCAACGTCGCCAAATATCAATGCTTAATATCATTTTAAGTAGTACTTTAGACATTATCTTCGTCAAAAAGTTCAACATAAGTTCAATCATGTTTTTGGACATTTTGTTATGGTGTACTTACAGAGAACATTTAATTAAATAGGTAAACACATAGGATTCACAAACAACTTAGCATCGGCCATGTTGGAAAAACGGCAAAAAATCATAAAACGTCTCGTAGCAACATATTTTTCGACTCAGAAACCAAAAGAATATTAATGAATAATTATGAGAAATACTACATTGTACTACAACTATAACTTTCATTATTTACAGTATAAGTATTTTGCGACTTTGATGTCTTTTGGTTCCAAAACTTCAAAGGTTTCCTATTTGCAAACAATAGTCATAGAAAAAACTCGATAAGTTTTAAAAGAAAAATCTACAAAAATAAGTATTGAATAATAATTGCAATAATAAATATGGTCGAAGCGAATTGTTATTACTGACATTTTTTCTTTGATCGCACACAATAAAACCTCTTTCACTTTCAGAACAAAGCACTTAGTTGGTTCAAATTAATGGAGTCTAAAATGTATAATTAATGATAGACGACATCGTTTTTTCGAAGGAACTAGCAGTATAAATGATCCTTACCACTAGTGAGCCTTATTGTAAGGTAGGTAACGAGATTCACAAATGTCCAGGTAAATTTGTTTTGTACCAGTCCAAAGGCTGGTACAAAACAAGAGTTCAGTAGTTCTTCTTTATTAACTTAATGAAATTACACTAGTGTATTGGGTAAAAAACATCTAAAATACTGATATCGTACAAAAAGTTTAATTTCGCACAAAAATCAGTTAGTACAAAAACTCTTCGCGCTCATGTAAAAAGGTAAACGTAGAATTGTGTGTGAACAATAGATTTTTTCTATGTCGTCGAGAGGTTTCCATGATACATAAAAAGTTACTTATAATACTGTTTTTATCTGTGATAGCCAGTCCTTTGTGAATATAAGATCAACATCAAGGTTAGCCGAAGTACTTACATGTGTAGTGTAGTGTAGGAAAAGTGTGACAAAAAGTTTTCGTCTTTTCTTAAAGGAAAAAATCTACCTACACTCGATCAAAACTCTGCCTCAGTTTAACAATAAATGTTGGTACTTATAAGACTTAGCGTTTTATATAAAATGTTGTTTAGAATTAAAGTAAGTTTTATCTCTAAACTATTTTCCTAAATAAAAATACCGTTTACTACATTCTTCCAAGTTGCATTTACATAGGTATATGAAGTGCTTCATCCGCTGACTGAATTGCTGTGACTTGTTATGAAGGTACTGGCGGTTTTGTTTGTAAAGTTAAGTGTGACAACATTGAAGTTTTGACAGCAAACACACCTACCTACTGCCGCCGCGCTCCACTGAATACCAGCTACCTTGTGAGTCTAACACGCGCTGCAAATCCGTGACACTCCGTGTGGAATGTTAAGTCAAACCATTTACATAATGTGCCTTTATTTATCATACCGTCGTGCTATATCTATTTCTGAATAAAATAGAATAATACTTATTACTTAATACTACTTTGTCTACAGGTACATACTTATAATAAGTGAATATATTTTACTTACAGTAAGTGAATAAGTTTTACTTACAGTTGGGCTGGTAACGACAGTTTTCGCTGCATGTTCTGCTTGACTGCTCTAGATTGTCATTAAGAGGATTGTAAAGCTAATCTCCACACAAAATGCGATAACATTACTACCTAACCTAGTCAGTTTTTTTTATATCTATCAGATATGAAATCCTGAAGTTTTTTGGGAAGAAATAAATAAAACCGAAAGCATACAAATCTAGATTTTCTTAATAACTACAATACATACCTATTTCTATTCAAAAATCATGAAAATTGGACTTGATTTAGGGGGTGGGAAACGTTATGCCCCGGAGCTAAATTAGTACACACAACAACACACCTAACTAACCATTAAAGACGGAGCAGAGAGAAAAAGAAAGAGATGTATATATGTGTATTATGTCAACAACATTCGATTCTAGTGCGACTCTCTTTCACGCAAAATTTCAGATTTCTGAAGTGTATAGCTAGATGTGTTGCTGTGTGTAGGTACCTATGGATTTTGTTTAACCGCTACGCGATTTATGCGTCGGTTCACAAATTCTCTTAAGTGGTAGCGGCCAACCAGCCGAACTCTGTCGTTGTTATCACACTAATATTATAAAGGCGAAAGTTTGTGATTGTGTTAGTGTGTATGTTTGTTACTTCTTCACGCTGCAACGGCGGGACGGACTTGGATGAAATTTTGAATGGAGATAGCTTATACGCTGGATTAACATATAGGCTACTTTTTATCCTGGAAAATGTAAAAGTTCCCGAAGGAATTACGATAATCGAGATCTACGCGGACGAAGTCGCGGGCAGAAGCTAGTATGTTCATAATTTAAATCTAAATTCAGCGTTCATCACAAAACAGTGTCTTATGTAGGTTTTATTCCCTGATTGACGGAGCCAAGTGGTTTGTTTACATTTAGTTACGTTCTTAAATGAATTAAGTAGAGTTCTGACAATTTTGAGGAAAATTGCTGTTTTATTTATTCATTCTGTTTCCTCAGCGTTATGACGAAATGTAAAAAAACTTTCCTTAATTCCTCATTTTATTATGGTGTCTTTCGTTCCATCTGATCAAACACAACTCTTTGCCTCAAATACTTATAAGCTGAGTTTAAGGCCCTAGTAAAACGGGGTAGGTTGACTTACAAGTACACTTAAAAAAAAATTGGCAATCATTTGAAAATTTTAACTATTTAAATATTTACCCAAGTTTCAATTATTTTATATACTTGATTTTCAATATAATTGTGGTGAAACCGTGAAACACAATAGGGATTAAGCATAGATTTTTTAAATCGCATTTTTCAATACAATATTAAAATACCGTTAAAGAGAGTGAAATTAAAATTAAAATTGGCCAAGACATACGGATGATACAAGCATTTTAAACTTTAATTAAACAGCGATTAGACTGAGAGATCCGATATGCACTGTGATCGATCATAAATTCTGTTCATGTTAAATTCTGTTTTGCTAGAAAAAGATAGGAACAAATCTTTGATGGCTTATTTTGGTTACTTTAAAAAAATGATTTTTCTCAAATGTTTGTTACATAAATCAGCTTTAATTGAAGCTGTGAAAAAAAGTTATGAATATTCCCTATTATGGTCGAGAAATGTTTTTTTATTGCCATTAAAATATGTTGTCTTATATTTATATTACATTATTATGTTGACGACGCCATTAGACTATAGTTGGTTGCGCGAGGCTGTCGAGTTAATACCGGCTTGTCGGGATGTGTCGGCAACACTAGTCCTGAGTCTTGGGTGTTTTTTATGTAGTTTTGTGTGTATTTCTCTAAATCAGTGTGTTTATCGTTGCCTGCACAAGCCCAGAGCTTAGTTTGGGACTAGGTCAATTGGTGCCAGATTGTCCCAAGATATGTACCTATTTTTATTTTTTACTTCGATTTATACCTACTTACCTATTTTTCTGTGTTTATAACCTTTAATATTATTAAACAAAAATATTGTTAACAAAATTAAGACATAATGTAATCATGTTCGTGTTATATTTTAAGAGCTCAATTTTGTGTAGACGATATATCAAGTCTTTTGTATTTAACAATAAAAAATATATGTCGACTGTCTTACAATACACCATGCTGTATATCACGGATATTGTCATATCATTACTATGCAGTGTAGTGTTTTCAATCCACGACTGCGGGCCCCGCCACTAAAGTTGACGTTGCTCAGTTGGTTTAATGTACGTAAACTCAAAAAGTCATACGTTGTGGATTTTAAACAGTATACCGCGTATCCATTCTGAAATTGAGAGAATAAGAACCGAGAATTTTATATGGTGAGCAACGTTAATTTCCCAACTTTATGGGTTACCATATCACATTCAGCTTCAAAATATTTGTCTATTCTATAACTTGTGCGTAAACATGACCTAGAACGGAATCCTCTAAGTATCTTCTTATTTAACAAACAAATACTACTTTGTTCAGTGGTGCTTGTACACGCCACCAATAATGGCGTCAGCTAAATGGGTGAGCAGTATGCATGAGCTATTGCACAACTTACTGGACACTACTTATATACCCGCGCACTTTTACCTGGGGTAACAAAACAACTGGTAAAGATTCTGAAGGAATTGCGCGTGCTAAGCCTACTGATATCGCACGGCTGCTATAACATCTGTACCTGTAGTCAGGAAACGGTCTTACTGTGACAAGAAAACAAACTTATTCATTTTATAAAATAGTCAATGTGATTTCGCTGCTCTTTGTAAAATATTAGCCACCAAAAAAATAAAACAAAATATGAACACATGAAAACTGAGTCGTCTGCCATCACTAACGTAGAGTTTTTGCAACTTAATAGGCGGTCTTTTGTGTGCACTTGTCACTGTGATCACGTGTCACATGTGCACGTGAGAATATGTATTAGTTACCATAAATATATTTTACAAATGCAGAACCAAAGCGAATTATTAGTGACAAAGTTTAAAAATAACACCGGCTGATGTGGATTTCGCCGCCATAACGGCTTTGATGAATGTTGAAAAGCTTGACGGTAATAATAATGGTTTCTATTTTCCGTACCAATTATAAACTTGGCCAGACGAGGCGTAGAACAGGATGAAAAATACTTACTATCGAGTGCATTTGTACAGTTTTGTAGTAATAACTAATAAGCATGTCATGCGTTGTTTGTTAGCCAAATGTTTATCGTGTTACACTGTTCCATTTGTTGAGCCAATTAGTTTATCTTTGAAATATATAATGGATAAGCGTTCTGTTGTTTTAATTAAACCATTCAGGCACTCCCTTTTAGGGCACCGTACCAAAAAGGAGAACAGGAATCCTTATAGTGCGACTTCGTCTTCCATCTGTGTTACATTACAGCGGCATTTTCAGCAACTACTAAGCTACGAGGGCTGCTACTTATGTAACCGGAATAGAAAAAATAAACAAACGTACATGGCTAAATATGGTTTTATTGTTTTTCGAAGTATTCTCCGTGATAATCGATGCACTTTTGCATACGTTGAAACCAATTTATAAAGCACTTTTTCCACTCTGACTGAGGTATCTCCAAAACGTGCTGTCTGAACGCGTCGACGGCCTCTTCACGGGTCGAAAATCGTTGACCACGTAATTTATTCTTTACATTTGGAAATAAATAGAAATCATTGGGTGCCAAATCAGGGCTGTAAGGTGGATGACCCGTTAATTCTATATTTTGACCTTCCAAAAATCGAGTCGTTTCACGTGATGTATGACAGCTGGCGTTATCATGGTGCAGAATGATTCTCCGTCGCTGGTTGTTTTTCCGTATTTTTTCAAATACTTCCGGCAAACAAATGGTCGTGTACCACTCCGAATTAACCGTTTTACGATTCTCTAGGGGCACTGTAGCCACATGGCCATTAATACCAAAAAAGCAGGCCACCATTTGCTTCAAGGTGCTTTTTGCACGAGTTACTTTCGTAGGGTTCGGCTCATTTTGAAACACCCACACCGTTGATTGTTGTTTAGTTTCGGGATCATACGCATAGATCCAGGATTCGTCACCTGTGTAGATATTATAAACAGCTTTTGAGTCACCACGGTTATATTTTTTCAACATTTCCTTGCACCATTCGACGCGAGCCTCTTTTTGATCCTTAGTTAAGTTGTGCGGGATCCAACGCGAACAAATTTTTTTCACAGCTAAGTGTTCATGTAATATCTTATTAATGCTCGTCATACATATGCCTATAGTCGCCTCTATCTCGCGATACGTAACATGACGGTCATGCATTATAAGTTTTCGCACAGCTTCAATATTTTGTGGTACAACGACCGATTTCGGGCGACCATCCTTAACTTCGTCCCTGAGCATACTACGTCCACGATTGAACTCACTAAACCAGTGATACACAGTAGTTTTGGATGGAGCTTCATCACCAAAAGTCGAAGTTAGTTGATCTATGCACTGTTGTTGCGTTAAACCACGCCGAAAATCGTAATAAATCATAGCACGAATATTTTCACGAGTGAGTTCCATTCTTGCAGCGAGATTAAAATTTAAACCCGCCAAAAACAAAAGACTAGCGTACATAAGAAAAAAAATATATAGCGGCCAGTATTAAAAAAAGTTCAAATTTTACCATGGAGGTCAGATATAGCGTTTAAAAATGTTGGAATCCTGGATTCCGGTTACCTAAGTAGCAGCCCTCGTATCACGAGGTTTCGGTGCATTTTTTTAACACTTTTTTTTGACTGACTGACTGATTGACTTCTGATTGCTAGGCCACTATGGGGTTTGTCAACGTGACGTTGTAAACCAAATCATGGGAAGTCTCTTACATTTTGGTAGTCAACGTCACTTTAACATAGTCCGTAGTGGCCAAGAAATCAAACCGGTTGACTGCACATACATATAGATGAATTGAGAACCTCCTCGTTTAATGAAGCCGGTTGAAAATATGATAAATACTTTAGCAAAAGTACTATTTAATAGTACCCTCTGCTTTCTATCGCTATCTTTTTTTTTAATGAAATTCAGTACATAACAAGCCGCTGTTTTGGATTTAGGGTATCGTTATATTAGGTTTGTGCAATGAGGTCAAAAATGGAGTGTAGTTTTATTGTCTTGTGATTATTTATTATTGTCACTTTTCAGTCTCTGTTCTGTTCTCTGTCTTAGTCTCTGCATATCGGAACTAAAGCTCCTTATTAACCTGTAGGGATTAAAGTATTTTTTAAATATTTTTCGCAACCCCTAAACAACTAATCATGGTGTGCGAATGGAGGATTATCGCCATTTTCAGTGATTGTGTATATACAATTTTTAGGCCGAGGGAATGATAAACTCACTGAATGAACTGACAACTGTGCAAAAATAAAAATAAAAAGATTTAATTTCGAGAAACTCGAATAATGATAACGAATACGATTTTTTTTAAATCAAGGAACTTGGTTGCTATAAATATTGTAATTTTGTACAGAACGTGGTTTTTTTTCGTGCATTTAAATTTAAAAGTAGAGTGTTTAACGCGAGACTAAACAACCACAATAACACTCGAACACTTTAGCCACCCTCGCTTAGCTCGCTTGTTTTAGTCCCTTGTTGAACTAGGTACTATTATTAGGAAATCTGCTATTTTAATTACATCATTTTTAAAGTTAATCTAGGTCCATCTCCGGGCTATAATAAATTATCAGTGTACCAAAAATTTCCAGTCCATTGGTTGAGGCGTTGAACCATGAAAACCAAGCAAACAAACAGATTTTCGCATTTATAGTGAGTACGGAAATTTTTGAAACATGTTCGATTACAAAACAAAGATTTTGTATAGGTATCGCTAGAAAACTGAGAAAAGTAGTTAATCACAAATATTTTTTTGTTTTAACAATCGATTTAAATCCAATCTGATCACATCTGTACTGGCGTGGAGCGCTGAACCATTAAATTATGTTGGAGGCTGGCAGCAAGCCTATTTAAGATAACGATCAAGTTCATAAGCCTTTCAGTTTACGCGATGTCATCCAAGTAGAACCACAGAAAGCGAACAGTGCGCCATTTAAATATTTGTTCAAAACTACATTTTACACAAAATACCTACAGTATAACTATATAATAAGTGTGTGACTAGGATGGAAAAGTGATTTTACGTGCTAGAATCTAGCTAAGATAAAATAAATAAACGGTGAGTTCAAGAAATAAATACTATAAGATATATGGATAACTTAGGAATACACCAAAAAAACAAACTGCTTGCTTTTACATTTGTATTTGAAATAATAGCCTTTTATAAGGATCTAATTTAAAGCATTTCATGATTAAAAGTGTTATTGGTATTTAAAATAATTTCTTAAATAAAAGTTAGCTAGGCAAGCTAAGCTTACTATGACTAAATGGCGGAGCTATTTAGAAAAAAACCGGGCAAGAGCATGTCGAACCATGCTCAGTGTAGGGTTCCGAAGCTGTTACTACAAACAAATTAGACCTCGCGACAAACTTAACTTGGTCGTTGGAAAACTGTTATGCCCATACATCGACATAGGTCGCGGTCAGTTTACCAACACCGCAAATAAGTTTTCGGTATGTATAAACAATTAAACCGTTTGTAACTCAAGAACCAATGAAGTCTCCTTGGTCGTTATAGTTTTCCTATTAAATTCATTATATTTGCTTTCATTTAAGATATTTTTCAGATATTTAGTATTTGTAGTTTTGGCTGTAGGGAGGGGGGGGGGGGACACTTGTCCCTTACAAAAAATTGCCCTTTAAAGCTTAATATTTCTTAAACGGATCCGTTAATCAAAAAAGTCTCACCCACCAGCAATATTTGAAAGACCTATCCAACGACACCGCACACTACGCTACGAGGTAGTCGAGAAAAAAATACATCCCCACGTTACGTGTAGGAGAGGTACATTGAAAAAAGTTTTTTTCAACATTTTATTTATCACTTCGTTGGCGTGACTTATATGTATATTCATGCCAAATTACAGCTTTCTAGTACGTATTAGTACGTAGAAATCAAAAAGTGCATACTAACAAAAAAACTTGAAATGTGCAGATTGAGCCCTTTTATATGACCGTTTGCTATAATCAAACCACTTTAATTTTTAACCCCCATTCTAGACACCTTTTCAATTATTTAGAAAATTATTTTCATATATTTTACTAAAAATTGATGCGGGCAAGCAAGTTATTTCAAGTTGATAGCATTTATAGTTGCTGAGAAAACCTGTTGGGATATACAGACCGACGGACAGACAGACAGGCAACGAAATGTCACCATAAGAGATTATTTTTCCCATTTTGGTACAAATCCCTAAAAATCGGTATATTTCGTTTAAGATTTAGAAAGACAATTTTTATTATCTGTGATCTGTTTTCAAAGTCATAAATGTCATACATAATACACGATAGTCATTCAAATATAATGTCAACAAAGAATCGCAATACGAAAAAAATATTATTTCAGAGTATAATATTATAAGCATTCAACCATTGATGCATTGCATTTTTTGAAAAGGCGGATTCCATACTTCCGATCTTGAGTTTCCACAATAAATGTAGATACCGTCGTTTTGATCCTCTTGGAAAACCTCACCACACCAATTATTAACATTGATAACACAAAACTCAATAGAGAATTGATCTCTTATTAATTCCATCATATCTATCATAAAAATGACAGTCAAGCTGTCTTCAAACGTAGGTGTCAGCTAGATATCTAAATTGTACATATAAAACAAAATATTGGACAGGTTTTATATTGTTTGTATCGGTGTACGTGCCTATGTATCTGTGCACGTGTGTGTTTGTGTATCTGTGAGTGATTCCGGTTCGTTACAGCCAAATATCATAATAACGTGTTCCTAGAATATCAAAATGTCAAAAGAGATCATTCTCATAATGCCTAAAGATCGAAATGACTTACGCCTACTTCTTAAATTACCGTATTCTTAATATGACTATAATTCATTTAGACTCTATCTCGTTTTGATAAATTTTCAACCCTACCATTTCCCAAAATGTCTAAAACTTGACTTGATCATGTTTTGATTAATTTTCAATTATACCATTTCCCAAAATTAACTAGACACGGGCCGGTATATACGGTTGTAAAAAGGCCCTTTAAAAAATAAATTAAAAAAAAAAAAAAAACTAGACACAATAACGTCACATCGTCAAAATATCTAAAACTCGGTATCTTTGGAAAATATTTAAATTTATGTTGTTTACAAAAGCATAGTAGTTATAAATGCTAAACCAATTGTGATAAACTAAACTAATTATTTACATTTATAAATAAGTAACACAAAAATACTGAGTGGTTAAAATTTTAGGTATTATGAGACAGGGTCATTTTGGTCTTTGGGCTTGTCAACAAAAGGCATTTTTGAATTTTGGTAATTTTGAAACTAATGCATTTTCACTTTCAGTCTTAATAATAATTCGGTATTTGAAGTTATTGTTCATTTTACCAACTATACAATTTGGATATCGGATGTAATGTGTAAATGTTATTATGACATTTTATTATATTGAAAATTAGTGAATTCGGGAACTAAGGCATTTTGGAAGTAAGACAATTTGAGATTTAGTCAAATATGTAAAAGGGCATTATGATTTTTGGCTGCAATGAACCGGAATCCTGTGAGTCTGCCTCCGCCATCGTAACACCTAAGGTAAATGCAGCTATTAACGACCCTCCTAAGGCAATTTTGAAATTGATCATACTTATTAAGAATATTGGTAGCCGTCACAGTATTTTAATTATTTTTATATGGTAATATTGAATGTTGGGTTTATATTTACCACATTAAATGCTTCAAAATAAAGCATTTTCTTGTGAAAAATAATTAATAAAGTGGGCAAGTCGAATGTTTCTATTACCGACCCATAGTAACGGCTGTGAAGCTATTAACGTTTTTTTTGCAGCTATTACCGACTGTAAGAAAATAATATAACTTTAAATGGTGAAAAACACTTAATCTTCATAAAATTTAAACAACAATTGTTACAAATTTAAAAAAACAATACACGTTACAAGTGTATGTTTTATATGGTCATCAGCTTACATAAATTATTATAACCATTAAAAATAATCAACATTAAAACAACACTTAAGGAATTTGAAAATTCTCTAACATCTATTTATACTATTGAGATCCTATTCATGCTACTGCAATCCAAAATAAAAATATTATTTACTGACTTATTACTTAAAATTACGATCACAAAAATATTTTAATCTTTATCAAATAAAAAAAAACTATTGTGTACACGCGTTACAAGTGTATGCTTTATATGGTCACTGTATACCTCTAGTAATAAAGACGTGTCAGATATTTTTGCTACCAATTCTGTAAAATATAATATATTATCCAGAATAATATTATTATTGCTGGTGATTGTAAATCAAAAAAAAAAATTACTTAACATGAAATAAGTAGGTATATTATTTTGTGTAGAGTCGCTAATAGTTACTTTTTGTTGCTATTACCGATCCACATGGGTCGGTAATAGCAACAATGAGTTACTATTAGCGACCCACATGGGTCGGTAATAGAATATGTAGGTATAATAGTAAAATGTATTACCGACTTATAAAAAGTACATAATATTTATAATCGGTGGTTTCCTGACTGTAAAAGAGACCGCGATTGATTAAAGTAATACAACGTTTAACTCCAAAAACAAAAGTTTAATTAAATTATGGTTAGTTAATTATTGTCTCTAAAGCATATCGAGTTATGATTAATGTAGTAATTTTTCACAAATTTACAACGATAAAACAAGAAAACTACACAAATTATTGTATATCGCTAATAGATTTATAGAAAGGCTGATTGTTTATTATTATGATGGTTTATACAAATACTTGTAAAATTGTTAAATATCAACAGTAAATATATAAAAACTAAACTCTACGTGACGGCCATTACCGACTCATGGGTCGGTAATGGCTGCTACTACTAAAATTGAAGAAGCTATCACCGCCCTATTTATAATTAAAGTTTTATCATATAAAGTGACGTTTTTTCAATAGAATGCATTACAAAATCGAGACTTTATAAGTAAATGAATACATTTAATACTACACGATAATTGTAGATATCATTTATGTGCATTTAATGTCTAAGGCAGAAAAGTTGGGTACTTACCTGCAGGAACAAGAGCCAGTACGACAAGACCTGCGTTTACGCCGGCCGCACAGAAACTAATGTATTTTATCTCCTTTTCGCAATGCCACGCACTCTAAAGTCAGGTTATCCGATGCTCAACGAACAAACGCATGTATTTTTTCTATTACCTGTGGCTCAAACAGTTGCAGAAACGTAAAAACTTGAAATTACACTAATGGGTCGGTAATACCTGCAGATTTTCGATGGGTCGTTGATAGCTGCGTTTACCTTATTATTAGAGGATCCGAATAGAAGACGACCTTCACCAGGCGGTTTTTTCGATAAAAAGTTTTTTTTTTAATTCAATATGTTAAGTACTATGTGGTAAATAGGTAGTCAAAGTCCTGCCCGCTGCGGAAATTGACCGTCACACTTTAAATTAAGTAACGAGGCGCGACGGCTTCGTGGAACAAGCAATAACATTAAATATACGAAAGTAGAGGGTACTGGGGACAGTCTAGCGAAAACTGAAACGTGTTTCAGAGGCCCTAACGAAAATGCATTACGCTAACTAGCGTTTCTATACGTTTCGTTTTTAAACCGATCCCGTCACTGGTAGATGACGTAATACGAAGAGTCACGTGATTCACCAGTGACGCGATTGGTTTAAAACAAAAATGGCGATGATGATGATGCTGATGGTGGTGATGACGGGCGGTAGTGAGTTTCGTTTAAACGCGTCTAACATACAAATTTCCACCCCTCATTTACCCCCTTAGCTAGGGGTAACTTTTCCAAATTCACCCTAAGTTGTATTTATAAAAGTTATAAACAGTAGCCTAAATACCAATTTCCACGTTTATCACTTATCACAAATCCCCATTTTACTCCCATTTTTCTACTGTTGGGGTAGTTTTTCTAAAATCACCAAAAGTTACAACTCATTAATGAACAGTAACCTAATACCAATTTCTATTTTTCTCCCTTCAAAAATGTTTAAACACCCTCACATACTTCTACCCCTGGGGGGTTGAATAGTGAAACTGATTTGATTATATCAAGCGGGGTGTCATATGCAAGGGCTCAATCTGAAAATTTCTAAACAATTTTTTTATAATTTTTCATGACGTACTTTTTGATTTATAATGTACAAAAAATGTCCGTTCCCCCCCCCCCGCTTTTCTACAAAATTTGTAGACCAAAAAAAATTGGAAAATTACGGAATTAAAGATATTTTTTATTTTTAACGCGAAAAGTAACATAAAATTGCCAAACTGTACAGTGTTGGAAATATTATCAAAAACCTCTAAAATCTGTATTAAACTTTAGGCTAGTCAAAAGTTCATGACAAAATGAGTATTTTCTTTTTCGTTTTGCAAACATAATATTATCTTACATACGAAACCCTCGGCGCGCTTGTCCGACTCGCACTTGATCGGTTTTATGATAGCTACTACAAAAATAAAAATAAGTACCTACGTTTGAAAAAAACGTTTATGGTAGGTATCCTCCCTCTTTATTATTTCACTTTCTTTATTTATTTTTATTTGTTGGATAACACTTTTTCTGAAAAAATAATGATCCGCCAAGTCATGCACGACCTAAGAACTATACCAATATTTTCCTAACTACCATGGCGGTACGAGTAACTTTTCTAAAGGCTCATTACATAACAACTTTTGATGGGTATTTAGTTTTGCATGTATTATGTAATTGAACCGTGTGGTCTTGTAGGTATACGACAACTTAGTTCCATTCGTGTTTGAAAATTTAATTTATAATCATACCCCGTTATCAGTGTTGTAGAATCATTGAAAAAGCAAGGGTTGGCACTGCACATATTTTGAAAATATTGGCATTTTACACTTTTTAACTTAAATAATGTCGTATACAATTCGTTTAAGTAATTTTTATCCAGTTATAATTATAAATTTCATGAATTACAAAATTTCGAGCTTAAGGAGAATCTATAAGCATTGTCAATGGTATGTTTAGACAGCTGTCCACGTTAAATCTTCACCCCAAAGGAAAAAATGTGTATATGAAGTTGAATACAGTTAAAAACCCAACTACAGCACAGTGAGAGTAATTTTAAAATTACTTAATAATGGGCAAGCTCAAATAACAAAATATATTATCAAAAACACCGTGGAACAGTTTAATAACCTGACGTACACATTTACCAATTACATCTGTAGAAGTAGAGCAATCGTTTTCATACATAAAATGGATCCACAGTAATAGACGACAAAATTTAACGCCAATTTACTTAGAATAACTCTTAATAATTTATTCAGAAAGCTAATGAAAGTATACAAATCTGTTATTGTTGGTACTTGTTCAAATATTTAATAAAAAATATTTTTTATAACTTTATAACCCATATCAATTGCAACACTGATAACGGGGTTTGCTTATGACTGCGACAAAAAAGTGATTTGGCTCGCCCTCGGACAGGCTGAAAAGTAAAGGAATTGTTGTACCTATAATTTAGGTGAAGGAGAGGGTACCTACAGTTAAAATACAGTTTTGAGAACAAATAACCGACGTAAAAATATTCAAACGCTCCTTAAGGAAACAGGGAGTTACAGAGATGAACAGAACACAGTAAAGAAAATTATAAGAAATTACAGACGTTGTCATATTTGCGTATACCAAATATGAACTGATTGCGTACATTTTGTATTGAGTATTATTTTAACAGATTTATGTGGGGTTAATCAACAACGAACTGAAATTGTCATAAGAGTCGAGAAAATTTCATAATCAATCGTGATATCAGATGACCATGGACCATGAAGTGGTATTTGGTAGGTACGTACGTACTACTACTTTATAATCAAACAGTTTGGATAACCGGACTCGGTAAAAAAGAATACATACTGTAACGAAATTTAAAGTTGTGCTGGAAGTTTATTAAGATCCTTTGCTTTAAGTTTTGCATTTTACAATATCGAATAAGTAACTTCTTATCTCACAATACAAATACGGCACGACACGAAAATGTTTTCAAGGACAATGAAAACTAATTTCGTCAAGATAGAAAATTAACGCATTGCTAACATATTTACATCTTCAACCGAGATAAAACAAGTAGGTGAGTAGGTATGTTACTCGATTTCTCCGCCACCGTGGACCGATTTTGGAAATGGTTTTTGGTTGGACAGGGTTCACCACCTCGAGGTGGTCATCATCTCAGAATCTGATGACAGTATCCATAAGGAATTGAGGGAACTCCTTTAAAATTATAAGCCACAGATGGCCACCGGAACAAACGGACTATGACAAAGTAAACTACACATACATACATACCGTCACGCCTTCATCCCAGAGTGGGGTAGGCAGAGCTACAGAATTACCAACAACTTTAACAGCCAGTTGTTAATTCTGTAACCACATTTTGCACAAACAGGCTAAGATGAATATCATGTGTATATTAGTGACAGGTTGCAAGCCCATCGCCTAAAAATACTACAAGCCTTTAATCCCTTAGTCGTCTCTTACGACTTCCACAGGAAGGTATGGAGTGGTACTATTCTATTCTGCCGGCAACCACACGGCTACAGTTTGTTGTCCATTGAGAAGTTGTACTTAACTTGGACTACATAAGACAAAACAGCATAATCATCCTATCCTATACTATTAAACGTACAATATTTTTACATAGGTATTTGTATATAATTGGTTTTCTTTGAATAGATCTATCAAGTTCGCATCCTCGGTAAAATTCGCGATCAACCAGAGCAACGCTCCTCTTCCATCACTCAGGTCACTAAAAAGTACCTACTTATATTAGACAGTAAATATTGTTTAGTTTGTACATAACAAATTCAGATGAGAATAATTTCTTGTTTCACACTTTTCAGTAGTGGGGTTTTGGTTTTTCAACTTATTTTTTAATTTAATATATTTTAGGGTTATATGTATATAGGTAATATTGTGATAATATAAAAAACAATGGGTTTGTAATTTTATGATAACTTAAAAATACTTTAGGGTTATAATTTCGTGATAAAGAATTTTCAGAACCACTTAATATTTTTTCTGTTAAGGTTTTTTTGTTTTCCTAAAGCCAGGGCGGGTAGTTATTGTCTCGAAATGGAAAGACTTCTGAACCTTACCGATTCCTTAAGACATCTTGACATGAGGTTTTCTCAGCAAATAATTATAATCCAATCTTGTTGGTATTCACAAGTTTCGAACTTAAAACTAGTTAAACAAAAACAAAACAGGTTTACCTTCATCGTAACATTCATAACCTTGCCGTCGCATACGAGTCTCTATGACCATATAAGATCCTTAAATTAGCATCATTTTCATTTTCCCGTGGCAACACCAGCCTTAAGTGGAGGTGTCTGTGAGCTACTTTTAATTATTAAAATTACAATTTCAAAGAAATTTAACGCAAACAGTGAAAATCTAACGTATATAAGGGTCATACACAATCACAAAAACAAAAGTTGTCTCTCCTGTGGTCAATAGTTAAGGGCTCGTATGCATATAAGTTATGTTTTTATTTGATAGGACTAAATTAGACGTGACGCCGTTTAAGCGGATGTGGGTTCAGTGAGAAAATTAGGCCTTAAACATGTTAACTTCGGGTATGTCCACAGGAAAGATGGTAACCTAAATCTGTGTATGACCCATAAACCTAAATATTAAGTGGGAGTTTTATCTACTCACAGCTAGCGGATAAACAATTAAAGTCCAACAACGTTAAAATCATCAGACAGGCATGACATACCTACAAGTACTTATAAGTGAAATTGTGGAGTGAATGTAAAGAACTACTTGAACACGTAAATCAATAATTTGGAATTAAACAGCAAGACAGAGTGATAACTAACATACATTTAAAATATAACTCTATTTATTTAACACAATGGAAAAAAAAGTGACTTAAGTGACCAACGAACTTGAAGGTAGACTTTAAAATAAATAACGTGCGACCTTTTAAATGCAAAATTAAACGGGCCATACCAGCTCTGCATGTTAGATTGAACTTATAAATTCACCAGGCCCGTTAAGTAACTTAACAACTGTTGTTCCGTGGTCTAGTTTGAAGTGGCACCGAATCGCACGCAAGTAACTCGAGTTCGATTCCAAAGTAAAACAGTTTTTTTTTGCTTTGAGTTGGCAAATCATTTCAACGCCAGTGATCGATGTTCAAATCCCAAAGTACACGCAGAATAAGAAAGAAAAGATGGTCTTTGTATTTTTATTTGCTGAGTAAATTGTGTGGAGAGATGGCTCCAAAGTGTGGTAAATGTAAACTACAAATCAGTGACATACAATTTTTAACATGTTCTTGTTGTAAAACTGTATTTGAATCTGATAACCAAATTGACCAAAAATTAAAAAAAAAATCCTTGTATGTGGAGACCAACATTGACACCTCAAAAATAAACCCCTTAAGCATAAAGTTAAAGAATTGTGTAAGCTATTTTAACCTTAAGTTGCACATTGATAAACCCACTAGGCAAACATCGTGTATACTTGTAGATCACTTTATTACCAATATTTCTACCGCTACAGGACGTATCCATAACTTACGTCTATCGGACCACACAGGCCAAACTCTAGATATAAAGCTAAAGATAAAAAAACGGTAACACAATGGTTTGAAGAAAAAATAAATTATACTGTTAGGAAAATATGGATAAATTTTATAGTTGCATATCATCACTTACCTTTAATGACGTATTGGACGATACAGAGACAAATACGGCCTTTGCTCGGACCCACGACACTGTAATTCTATTTTTTGACCTGTTTCCCTACGATTACGGTTAAAATTACTAAAAAACAAAATAAATGTAAATGGATCAATGAAAGTATCAAAAAGCATGTGCAAATAAACGGAAAATATATTTTAAATACCGATGAGCTAAAAATAAATACAAAGATACTTATAAATATACAAAAACTACTCCAAAATACTTAAACGCTGCATCCTGGCTAACCAAAAACAAGGAAATGCAAAACTGTATGCAGAAAATAAGAACAAGGTGATTTGGAGTGTTATAATTGGGTAAGTAAAGTTTTTGGAAGAGATGTAAATTATATTTTTTTTCGATAGTCGTCATCCTGAAGATCATGGAACTGCGGCTCTTTTACTTTTATTTCCTCTAATATTTTAGAAATCTTTTTTTTAGTTATGAAGTTGACATTTGTAAACTTTAATGACCGACAAGCTTGTTGCCTTCGTATTTAATGAAATAGAAAAAAAAACTGTCACTTCTATATCTGTCAACGTCAAATCAAATCAAAGTAAACAAACAGTTCAATTCAAATAAGTAAATTCAAGTAAATCTTTGTAATACTCCATTTCCACAGTCCGTGTGGGATTGCCTGAATTCATTGCGTGGATTGTAGGTACAATTCAAAAGTGCTCTCGTGGCTATCAAAAAGCAGGGCAAGAGTCGTCGAGAAAGGAAGAAATCGGTGTCCAAGAAGATGTGCCAAAGGGTTCGAAAATAAATCGTAGACCAAATATCGTGCAAAGGTCTTAGAGCAAAGCGGCAAAACGAAAGTCCGAAGTTCGTTCTGAGATCGTTAAAAATATTTCTAAAAACACTGATCACATGAAACACAAGCAAACAGAAAAGAGCCGTTGTATTGAATCGTTTGTTTACTTTGATTTGATTTGACAATGACAGATATAGAAGTGTTTTTTTTTTCTTTATCATTAAGTACGAAGACAACAACCTAGTCGGTCATTAAAGTGTACAAATGTCAACTTCATAACTAAAAAAAGATTTCTAAAATATTAGAGGAAATAAAAATAAAAGAGCCGCAATTTCTTGATCGGATGACGACTATCGAAAATAAATATAATATACATATCTTCCAAAAACTTTACTTAGCCTATTGTTATAAACGATAACATAAGTGCTCCACTTCAAAGAAACGAAAATAAAACCATTAAACTCAACGGGACTATTACTGATTATTTTATTGAATTGACAAACGGCAATGTCTAATGTTTTTTTTTAAACTAGATGTTATTTGCACGCTTAATTTTAAGTATGTTTTTGTGAGGAATCAATCACTATGACCATTACTATCCAATTCATGTACCCAAAAATTACTAGCAAAAAATAATATATTCATTCATTCATTCATAATACGCGATATTCTGAGGGCGTGGCGTATATCCGCAAATAATACTTTCCCGCAAATTCTTATAAACTACTTTAACGCTTATATTTTTCTGTGTAACCTATTTATCCTATTCCTTCAAGACTTTTTTTCGTAATAAAAAGTAAGTACCCATGATACGAGTATGTCCTTTTCCTGGGTTTATCCTGTCTCCATACTAACCTTGATCTTAGGTTTAAATGTTCAGCCCTCAAGGAGTACCTAATAAACAGACAGACAGGCTTACATTACAATTTTATTGCCTGTTTGATTTGAAGTAGATATATAAAGATCCCTTAAAGGGATAAGTTCGCCTTTGTACATATTTTTATATTAATTGCATTGTTATGGTTTTTTCTTTTGTACAATAAAGTGTTTACATACATACATACATACATACTTAATCGTTTATTCATACTACCTACATTGACGAAGGTCGCTTTATCGATTCGTAGCGGTGGATGCTATAACACTGTTCAGTAACAAAACACCATTGTAAGCAGTAAACGCGGCGGTACTCGGGCCCTTATGTACCTTTTTTGGCCGGTGTCCATTGCTCCTTAAGTTAAGTGGCTTACAAATGACAACCAAAACACGTTACGTGCAAGGTTAATCGATAACGGCCAACAGTTGTTTCCTGTGTGAACTTGGTTCCAGTGTGATAGAAGTTTTAAAGTCCACCATTAACTTTTAGATGCCTTCAAACGCTACGGACAATCTGCTGCCACAGCAGAAAACTGCTCAGTTGCAGCCGCGTGATGTTGAAAAGGCAGCGTCGAATGAGTCCTTCAAGGACGTACAAGAAACCGAATGCAGCTGTCAAGAACTGGAGTATGGTGCAGGTACCAGCACTAACTACAACTGTGTAGCTGATAAATAACTCTCTCATAATAAAAACTCATCAACGAAATAAGATCAAAACTAATTATTACTTTTTCTATGGTGATTCAACATGTTCATGTGGGCGTACACAGCCGCTGTGCTTGGTAAAAGTGATAGACAGCCCGCCTCTCGACGTTTAATATAAGCTAGCACTAGCCGTCGACGTGTTAAATGTACAGTGGCCTTAGATAATATGCATTGCGAGAACGTCACGTGTCTCGATTTTTGTTTATTTATTACTCTTTTCGGTCTATCTTACGGGCGCGATTCACATTTTGGTTATTTGTGTAGTTAGATGTTTACGTTACTTAATTCACTTATAAAATCACTCACATTTGGATCGACAGACTTTTGGGACGCGTATTTCGGTCTATTTTCCAATACTGCGACCAAACGAGCTTCCAGAATGCTTATAGAAGTTTTTCCTTGTAATCATTGTTATTTCTATTACTCAATTTTATATTTACAGCTGAAATTATTCACTTTTTGTTTGTATTCTTACATCTGACAATGTTGTTATTTCCGTTGTCTAGACAACGGGCAGAGACGATATCTTAGGTTTTTACTGAACCATCTAGTTAAAATGATGGTTATCCATGGAATTAATATCTGGCATGTATATTTTAGGAATTTTATGAAGTTTGTATTTGAAAATTAAAAAGCTAGATAACTAGGGCAACGAGGCAACGAGCCTTCTCTCAGTCGTAGCAGTGATAACTAGAAAACAGTCTTCTCTCAGTCTTAAAAGTGAAAACTGAAATTTGCTTTCTACGGGGTCAAATCGGACCCCGAGAAGCTTCTTTCTTCGTAACGATGTCTTTGAGTGGGTCCTAGTCGGGCCCCACGCCTCACGGATCCTCTTACCGCATAATCCCAGCTTTTCATCGGGAATCGCTACTTTTACTTACGGGTCCCAACTCGGACCCATCTACTACTATATACCACCAGCCAATATTCTGCATGTAGTACAATTTATTTTTCTCCTATACCTCTATACCTATAACACTAGTTAACACCATATAGTTATATATAGTTATACACTAGTTAATAAACATTTCGAAATTCCAGAATCTCGGATAAATTTTTCCGATATTTCGATTAAATATATATTAATATCGAAAACCCGGAATCGAAATTATTGGGAATTGAGTTATAGGGACAATTAGATTTTTTTGGAACGTTAACCAAAAAAAACCGGGGGATCCGAAGCCGTTACTACACCAAAACTATTACAAAAACCAACAAGTATGAACTAATTCTCTATTGAAAGTTACTTGGTGGTGTGATTTTAGTACTTAAGTATAGATATTAGTCTAACTTCTGAAACCTATATAATGAGATTCTTCGTATCACGTCATCTACCAGTGTCGCGATTGGTTTAAACACGAAACGAATAGGAACGCTAGTTAGAGTAATGCATCTTGGCTAGGGCCCCTGTGTTTCTATTCAACACAAACAAACAATATTTCTAGACGTGTTCTCGTATCGTCAACGTATCGCCAAACTATGCCTACAAGTACAGTTGTAGTGAATAATCCTTTCCCATATCGTTTAATTAGCTTCAGTACCCATCAATAAGTCAACTGAGAAAGCAAGATAAATACGAAGTTATCCGACAAAAAAAGAATGGGGAAGGATTACAATTCACTACATCTGTATATGTACTATGTATATGTATTCGCTTACATCAAATGTAGAATTCTCACTTGCTTGGGTTTTCAGGAGACGCGGTGTTCACCAGTTTCGTGGTGGCCCCTCTGGTGGTGGGTGTGTGGCGTGGTACGTGGGGCCTCATGGAGATCGAACACGAGTTGTTCCCCCATGCCCAGAGCTACGTGCTCGCCATCATCATTCACGTCTGCTTCGCCTTGATAAGGTATGCTCTGAGAGGAAGAGGAAAACCTATTTTATTGCTTCGCTTGACAAGCATATTAAATACTAAAGTGGACAGGGAGTTTATTCCAATTTGTCTTAGACGATCTTGTTGTGCATTTGATGCCAAGTGAGTAAGCCATAACGACATCAGTATAATTACGATATCGTACAAAGACATAAGTAGTTTGTTTCCCTTTGTGTTACTGTAATGTGAAAATACTAGGGGTAAAAAACCGGTATACCAAAAATTAAAAACTGAAACTGAAGTTACAGACCATTCGTTCTACTAAATTAATTTCATGGAAGCACCACGTTGAAAATGTATTAGTTTAGAATGGTCTGTAAGAGCTGGATCAGTTTTGGGTAAACAGTAATCCTACTTAATATAATAAATATGAAAGTTCGTGTGTGTATTAGTTTGTGACTCCGTTCCGCTGCAACGTGCAGGGATTTGGATGAAATTTAGAATAGAGAAAGCTTATACACTGGACACACAGGCACACATAGGCTACATTTTATCCCAGAAAATTTCAAAGTTATCGAGGTAACAATGATAAGGTAACGGCGCCTATTACCGTGGTACTTAAGGAAGTTTTCAAAAGAGTCCAAAAAATTAAGGTTATCAAAGCTCCTAAGCGACTAAAAAAATTTTTTTTATTTAAGAGTGTTTATTGAACTTTTAGCGTCGTAACTTTTTGGACTCATTTTACTTTATTATATATTGTAAAATAATTATTGAAACCAAAATACCCAAGTATTCTATTACCGTGGTAATACACAGGTTGTGATTCTTTTACCGCGAATTCAGCTTCCATTACCGAGGGTATAAAAAGCAGCAATTTTCTACCATCGGTAATAGGCGCCAGACTCACGATTTGGAACTTAATACCGTGGGTTAAAAAATAAATAATGGCTTGGTTCCGTATATTATTTTGTACATCACATTTTTAAGGAAGACTAAATAAAACGGTAAAAATATGATTGTACTTAGGATTTGTATTTCGTTTTTAAAAGTTGTTACAATTGTATACATGGACCTTTTATTTTTTAGGGATTAAAATCTTAGTGCAGACGCGTCCATACAAAATTTTACGACTTTGTATGAACGGCAAAACATTTTTTTCTCAAATCCTTATAAAATGAAAGATTAATTTTTAACATTGATAAATTGTACATACATTTTAAACCTTTGTTTAGTAGTTAACGATAGTTTAAATATTCAGATCTTTTTGATTGGTTGTCAAAATTGAAAAGTTATATTTATAGGCCACGACTATAAAGGTAATAAACGAATATAAACTAGTATAATTTATAATTAAATACATAAATAAATATAATATACCTAAGTATGAAAAGGAAATGATTTATGATCACTACATATGCAGTAAACACGGAAATTTCTTACTGATGAGTAAAATTCTCAACTTTATCAAAGAAATCTGTACTTACGGTACCCTAAATGTGATAAATTTAATAGAAGACTAAAATGTCACTCGGTAATAGACACTTCTTTAGGAACCTATTACCGACCCAAACAAAAATTGAATGGGTGGCTCCCATACATTCTATTACCGAGGGTTATCTGATCATACGAGGGCTGCCTTTTAAGTTGTGTCGTTTGAAATAAGTATAGACAATTTAATAGATTATTACCATTTATTGTTTTTCAAAGAATTCGCCGCGATATTTAATACACTTTTGCATGCGTTCAAACCAGTTTTTAAAACATTTATTCCACTCCGAAGTGGGGGTAGTCAAAATGGCCGATTTGTATGCGTCAACAGCTTCTTCGGGTGAGCTGAAACGTTGACCACGAAGACTTTGCTTAATTTTGGGGAACGTAAAAAAATCGTTAGGGCTTAAGTCAGGACTGTAAGGCGGGTGATCTAAAATTTCCACGTTTTGGGTGTTCAAAAACATCTTTGTCTGGCGGGCGGTGTGCGAACTTGCATTGTCATGGTGCAGTATCATACGACGTTCCGAGTTGTTTTTTCGAAATTCGGTGATGACTTGTGGCAAACAAACAGTGGTATACCAGTCGGCGGTAACCGTCTTGCGATCTTCTAGTACAATAGTGGCGACGTGACCACCCTTTGCCACAAACGAGGCAACCATTTTTTTTGAAGTGCTCCGAGAGCGTATGACTTTGGTCGGTTTTGGCTCGTCCTGGAAGACCCAGACAGTTGACTGCTGTTTTGAATCTGGATCGTAAGCATATATCCAAGACTCGTCACCACTAACCACATCATAAACATGTTTTGACTCTCCTCGGCTGAATCGCTTCAGAGTTTTGCGACACCAACTTACACGGGCTGTTTTTTGGTCGTCGCTAAGCAAATGTGGTATCCAACGAGAGATCAACTTTTTTACAACAAGTTCTTCGTGCAGGATTTTTTGGACAGTGGTCCCTGAAATGCCCACGGATGCCTCTATTTCACGGTATGTCACATGACGATCTTCGAGTATTAGCTGCCGCACGGCTTCGATATTCTCTTGCGTCATGGCGGTTTTTGGACGACCTTCACGAAGCTTATCACTGAGGCTAGAGTGCCCACGTAAAAATTCTAAGTACCAGCGTTCTACAGTCCTAAGACACGGTGCTGCATCACCAAACACAGATGTGATCTCCTCAAAGCACTGAAGTCGCGATAATCCCCTTTTAAAGTTGTAGTAAATTACCGCACGCAAATTTTCCTTAGACATTTCCATTTTTACAACCGACTTGTCACCTTTGAATAGACGCTGTAATAAAACTATTCGACCAATTTGAAAACATTCTTTTGTTTTCGAGTTCTAAATTCAAAAGGATGAAAATGCCATATGTTTTTTTTTAAATAATCGCGGGAGGTTGGCAAACGACACAACTTAAAAGGCAGCCCTCGTACCATCGGTAATAGACTCAATATGGAGTGTTTGAAAAATCTAATTCCGACCCATAAAAACAAACGGATACAGTTTTATTTTCATTACAAATCAAAAGTATATAATACAACCTTGGTATAAAACCAAAATTACATAACTGGTATGTAAATACACGATTTTATCTCAATATTTAAACCACTTGACAATTTAAGGTTCCCATACAAACTACAAATTCAGTACTGAAGTTTTCGTTAAAAAATATAAGGGTTTGTTGAATACTTTCCATACCACGGAAATAGTTCTTTGAAAGCGTGAATAGATCAAGATTGCAATAACCGTAAGAGAGTATGTATAACCGATCGCATTTACCAAAAATAAAGTATAAATAACCCAAATCAAAAAAATCTATTACCGGGGTATACCACGGTATTAGTATCCACAGCAAAAAATGGCGTCTATTACCGCTGTATTTTATTTTCCATTTTAAACATATTTCCAGGCCACAAAATGTATAAAAAACACTCTTAAGTCGTGCAGAAAACAATAAACAACCATTTAAATACCATAACATTAGTTCATTAGTTGGCCGTGTGGTTGCCGGCAGAATAGAATATTACCACTCCATACCTTCCTGTGGAAGTCGTAAGAGACGACTAAGGGATTAAAGGCTTAGTATTTTTAGGCGATGGGCTTGCAACCTGTCACTAATATACACATGATACACATCTTAGCCTGTTTGTGCAAAATGTGGTTACAGAATTAACAACTGGCTGTTAAAGTTGTTGGTAATTCTGTAGCTCTGCCTACCCCACTCTGGGATGAAGGCGTGACGGTATGTATGTATGTATGTATGTAACATTAGTTCAATTGTCATAAATATTACGTAAAACACTAAATAAGATTCGAGTTCACTTACGTGTGGCGTCACGCGTTAGTATGGCACGACCTCTTTCTGCGCTGCCGTTGCGGAAACTGACGAATTGCAAGCACTTTGTTTTATTCACACACACTAGCGCTAACAGGTCCGTAAGTCAACTAAATAAGCTTCGTTCGTGTAAAATTTGTTCTTTAGTAAATCGATCGGTTTGTTTATAAAAAGCGTATTTAAAAATACCGCGGTAATGGACGCCGATTTTGATACCCCCGGTAATAGGCGCCGTTACCTTAATCGAGCACCACGCGTCCGAAGTTACGGGAAGAAGCTAGTTCGGTTACATGTTTTTAAAAAGGCATCGCTAACTAGCAAATGAAAGACAAGCGGCCATACTAATGGCATAGCAAAATTACATTTACAATACATGGATACGTAGGAGTAAAATACTAGGCGCTTTTAATTAACACTAATGACCCTATAAATAATATATAGCAAGCCTAGCCTAGCCTATAATGATAGTTGCCTACAAAAACACGAACAATATTTAGGGAACCGGATATAACATGTATTTTTTAAGCAATTTACAGTCTATTTATTTCTTGTGAAAAGAGCATCTGACTTACAGCTTGATGCCAAAGTACCAGATACGGGATTACAAATAGAAACCCTTATAAACAAGCTATACAAAATCAAGACACATCGTAGACAAAGAGTTAGAGAGAGACGATACCTACGAGAACTATAGAAAAACACTTAACAAGTAAATTATCCACCGAGTGCATTTCTCAACTATTGCAAGTAAATAAATCGAAAATGATACAAACGTACTATAGTTAAGTCGGGAGCAATATTCAGGCACCATGTTTTTTTTTTATTTTAAAACATTTATTATTTTTAATGAACATGTCAACTATTTATTAACTATGCGCCTTATCTACTCTAAGGTCATACTTGCTGAGTCGGTCCACCGGCGCGTGGCGAGCGGAGCGCCGGGCAGGGCCCTGGCTCCGCGAGCGTGCCCTCTCCCGGCTGTACACATACGTGTTCATCCTAGCCAACATCATGCACTGGCGTGGCGGGTGGGGGCTCTTTGACGCGGCCGTAGCCCTCATCGTGCCCGAAGCTGAGAACCCGCACCGGTGAGTCCGAAATCGTCGTAAGCAACACCATACACTATCGCATACATCATACATATTTTGTTCATCATGCCTAAGATAGAGGCCGTTGGTATGCCCGAGATCATCATGATAACTATCAGTCACTGGCGCGGCGGCTGGAGGGTTTTTGATACGGCCTTAGCTCTCATCGTGCCCAAAGCTCAAGACCGATGCCGGTGAGATCACCGTAGTAGACCATTGCGCTCAAATCTAAGGAAGTAAAACCGTAGGCTTTACTTTTGTACCCAAGGCTGAGAATTAACATTGATAAGGTCAAGTCCATCTTGGCCATTGGCGTCCAATGAGCACTCGGTATAAATGGTTCGAAAATTCAAGGTGTTGTTGCAGTTTCTATGATGTAGTTATAGCCTGCTACAGCGTGTGAAACAGCTCATGAAATACCTAGTTAAGAGACCCCTCGGTGTTAGCAACGAGATTGTTACTGATCTAATGGCTTTAATTGTCTGCTCGCTTGCTTCTTCCTTACCCTAAAATATTTCACCAATTTTGTTCCAGGCCCGTGGTGATAGCAACGTTCACTGCACTGTTCTACGCGTGCGCGTTGGCGCTACGGTCTTCGCGTAACATTCTGGCATCACCGTACTTCCTAGTCACCGATGGGAAGGAACCCACCTATATCTTCACCACTAGGTTTAAGACTACGGTAAGTGCGCGGTTTAGTGGCGATTAGACTTTCTTCGCTAGTGCCGCTGCGGACGTGTTTGGACAGGTAGGTATACAAAGTTGTTTTTGACCACGGGCAGGGTTTTAAATTTAGTAAAAAAAAAACTTAATCCACCGAGCAGTCCAAACTCTAGTAGTAGTAATTTGGTGATGGCTCGAAGATATATAGACGTAAACGTGAAAAACTTAAGTAAATGGACTAATTATGTATCGTAATACGTAATACATAAACATAAGTAAAAAAAAAGTTAATAAAAAGCATTCGATTAGTGTAGATTAACATATCGAACTAGTATTAGGTAGGAATATAAAATGTGTTCTGTATAGTCCCCTATTTATAATTTCACTTTATTTTAAATAAAATGTTAGTAAATCCGCCGTAATAACACATACTTACTCTAAAAAATAACTAACCCGTTGTCTATCACGGTTCAAAAGGTACAGCTCTGTTAAGAAAGACAGAGACAGACAGACAAACAGACGGAAGGACTCTAAAGAGATCATTTACTAAGAACTCACGAAGTCACGACCTACTTAACTGGACCGCACACTGATAACAAGAACATCAAGAATACTCTCATTTCATACAAATGTCAAAGTTTAATACAGAAAATGTGACAAGTGTAGGGTAAACACTCGCATAAAGGCTACCTATTAGAACCCTCGCCACGAATACCTAAGCCTTTTAACTGCATCAATTATATAATCGTGGTCCACCTCGAGCTGATATTATTGGGTATGACAGTAAGGTCAAGGTCCTAATGATGTCCACTTGAATCCAGCGGTTAGGAAGCGGTTAGTTGTCGTTCCCTACTCCCGATTTGCCATTACGTCGATTAGTGCGAGGGTCACTAGCTTTACCTACCTCGGACCAACGTTCTATATGATATAGCTTGATCCTTATGAGCAGAGACAGATTTCGGTTTTCTTTAGGCCGATGAAGCTGAATTCTGCTAAAGTTACCGACTGAAGAAATCTGCAAAAGCATTAACTAATAACAGCGTTCGGAAATTCTTAATTCTTAACATATTCTGCATACATTATTGCAGCGGTTTTGGTGTACAGTGTGGTGTGATATTAGTGTACAACTTTCTAGCCACATGACACAATTGCGATTGGCAAGAATGCTCTGCTTCTTGAACAATTGATATTACTTGGTAATTGGAAACTACTCGCGACTTGCTAGATACTCTGAACATTATCTTGCTTAGTTGCAGTATGTTTTAGTTGGACATTCCTCATAACTCCTATCTCAAAAGTTACAGAGCCATAATATGTATTGTTGTTAACCGCTACTAATAAGACGCAAAATTAAGGTTACTTATCTGTCTCTCTGTCTGTTAGTTCTTCATGCCCAAACTTGGATATTTAGTACCTATAAAAAAAAATAGTGTTTAAAGTTATAAAGATAAACAAGTTAAGTACGCAATATCTATATCTTATTTTTTCTATCGAAGTAACTTCAAATGACAAAACAAAGGCCTAGCATTGAGGCAATCCGTCTTAGGCCCATATTAATAAACTCATCTTGGCAGAGATGCGCGTCACAAGGTACGTCAAAGTAAACGTCAAGCCATAGAAAGCTGTCATTTTTGACGCATCTCGAGATGAGTATTAGAGTTGAGATTAGTTTATTAATACGGGTCTTAGGCCTGTATTAAAAAAACTAATCTCACGACGTGTCGCGCATCTCAGCCAAGATGAGTTTATTAATACGCGCCTTAGTCTACGGGATAGGACCGCATTTACAACGCAATAGGTTGTCAGCTTACATTTTGTCTAGGCATGACCAAAACCTATGGTTAGTCTCACTTATTAAATACGGAGCTGCTTCTGCTGTGAGTACCATCAACGATTTCGGATGTTAAGCAGTTTGGCATTATACGTAAATTAGCCGTGTGATTACCCGATGTGACACAACTCATGACACGTGGAAAATGTATAACCTAGGTTCGTATTATGTCCATCTGCTAAACATTAAAATTTACATCCTACGTAATCCGTTGGTTACAGAAAATTGTTGACTGTAAGTACTTAATGCAGGAAGTTACTATAACTTCCGTGTTGTTGTCGTTGCATATACGTTTCAGTTTTTTCGCTCTTTATCTTCTGTTACACTAATCAGTATAAATAAACCCAGTCGTTGTATACCTAAACTCTATTTCTCAAAGTCAAATGCTTCTCCAGGTAAGTTTATAATACCTAGTCGTTTATGAAATTGTTGCATAATGAGGAGTATTAAGAAACGAGTGTTTTAATACCTAGTTATGTGCAGTTTCATACACTACTTTATCTACTCTCATACATTACATCAAAACGTATTCAATGAATGGCGCCAAAACCTAGTACATCACCGCGCATGCGTTAAAGCAGGCGCTGTCACAGACAAGTAAAAATTGGAATGAAAACTTTTTGTAATGCTGTAAAAATGACACGAACCGCATAGCAAGCATTATATAAAAATAATTGATATGGAACCTTGTTGGTGACATTAACTTTTTGGATTAACTTGTATCGTAATGGTAAAAAATTTACTTATTAACATTATTTTGTTAGAGAAATAATGTTATCAAGTGTTTTTTTTAAATTTCGGTATTGTGTTTATAAAGTATACCTACGGTATGAGAGTAGATAAATATGTTTACTTAGCTGTTAAAGAGAACACTGGACTTGCTCACTTTTCAAACATTCGAATAGACTGTTCAAATAAACTATGACCTCGAATTATCCAATTGATTCTAAAGGCGACGTAAAGATTTTGCTCTTCTGTTCTTTTATTACGTGCGCTTACCGACATCATAAGAGGAATTTATCTTAGTAAAAATGTCTTCTAGTTTGATGTTGCGTGCAAATTTGAAATTCTTTGAGCAGAAGTAGTAAACAAAGGGCTGATCTTGTGCGGCTTGTCAAATGCCCTCTTGATAAGAGCGCGTAGCAACCCACAATGTAATAGGTACGTAGTTAAAAACCTTAAATATTTGGCAATTCTGTATCGAAAGTGTGTGGAACTGCTCAAATATAAGTCGCTAAAGGCAAATGGTAGGTACTAGGTGTAAGTAAACCAACATTAAATAATGTATACAAAATAAAAGTTAATTGGCTATATATCGGAGCGCGTCCTGCTCCAACCAGACGAGTGAACCTTTTATCTCGCTAGGTGCATCAATAGCGCTCAATAGGATCGAGTCCTTATCACTCGCGCCTTTAAATCGTCGAGCGACGCGTCGCAGCAAACAAGTTAGTTGTAGCGCGTCACGGCACACGGCGCGGGACGCAATGATAATAGAATTACCAGTAGTAATACAGTCGCGATCAGAAGCCGCTCGACTCTCCTGCTGCAGACATGCGCGGAAGCACGGCCGGACTCGCCGACACGCTCGCCAGCGGCTCCCGCGCGCACGCCGTGGCGCTGGAACTCGCCGACGCTCTCTTCGCGAGCGTCGTGGTCGCGCCAGCAGTCGTCGCCTACTGGAAATCGACATGGTCTCTAATGGACTTGTACATCTTGACCGAAAACCAGGTCGGGAGCGCGGCGGTGTGCGCGGCTTTCGGACTGTTCTGTGACTTGTTGTTGTGTTTGACGCAGACGCAGCTGAGCAAGTACCTGTGTCCGGACAGGGGTAGGCTGACGTATTACGTGTTGTCGAGACTGTATACGTGCGTGGCGGGGGTTGCGTGCGTGGGGGCGTGGCGGGGGGTGTGGAACTTGCTGAACGAGTGCACGGGCGACAGCGCGCGCACGCTGCTGTCGACGACGGCGGCGGCGACGCTGTCGCTGGCCGCGCTGCGCTCGCTGCGCAACATCTGCGCGGCGCCGTTTGCCGTCGCCGTCGACGCACCGCAGGACTATTTCGACGTGCCCACCATGTTCAGGACGGTTCGTACACAAGTCTTAAGTCGTAAGCCAAACGTAAAAGTGAGCCTTTACTTTTACCGAAATCGATAGGTAAGCGATGTGTATTAGGGGCGGTAAGTAAGGAATTACGATCGAGGCTCTAGTAGAAGCCCGAAGTCGAAGACTGATGGCTTACTGAGTCGAGGTTTGTAATTCCCGTACCGCCCGTGAAACATACAATGTTTTTCATCACATTTGCGAGTAAATAAATAAAATTGAAGGCCAGAAAAAACTTATTTATTAATATTTATAGTCACTGTACAATTAGTAAAATTAAGACAAACGTTATAGAGTAAGTGGACCACAGTGAAGACGGTTTGTATTTATTCGCCAATTCTCCAAATTGTATTTATTTATTTATTTTTTATAAATTGGTCGTATGCAGCTATATACCGCTCTCCTTAGACTTCTCCGGTAAAAGATTTTCATTAATTATTTTTGCTGCATGGATAATATCTGACGGTGTTGCATTTAAATCACACTCATCGGACCACGACGACAACGTTTTTTATAACTTTTTTACTTGTACTTCAAATACAAAATGTAAATAATTATGAAAATACACAATTCAGAAAAACTATTATTACGAAATACGTAAACTATTTTTAAGCGGATGGTGGGCTTTTTGTCCACACCACAGATTATACAAATGTTTCGTTCAGACACGTTAAGGGCAAATACTTACGTAGGTATACAGCCATGACGCAGTGTAAAAAAAATAAGAAAATCGACGTTTTGATACACAAAACTATTAAAATCGAATATTACGAACATTAGTTGAGTATTTAA
Source organism: Acleris laterana (assembly GCA_963966035.1). Taxonomy (NCBI): domain Eukaryota; kingdom Metazoa; phylum Arthropoda; class Insecta; order Lepidoptera; family Tortricidae; genus Acleris; species Acleris laterana. The sequence goes on from OZ014447.1 coordinate 10,459,275, forward strand.
GTAACATGTTGTGAAATTGGAATGAAATTCCTGTTTAGATAACATTTTAAGATTTTTTTTCAATTGCGTGTAAGCTCCTTGCTTGAACTTGCATGACCTGTGTGCTGTGCTATAAATTAAAAAAAAAACTTACCGAGCTTGGGTTTCATGACAAAAATAAAGCTCAAGGGTTTTATATGGGGCATTACGGCGAAATTAACCTGTACTTTATATTATATTGCTTCGTAAATGTAATTAATTAGTCAGTAGGTAACTGCGGTTAAGTAGGTATGTATAGCGTTTTGACAGCTGTTTTAAAGCAATAACAATAAAATATTCGTAAAATAAAGATAACCGTTTGGACCATAACTATTATCCAGTAATTTGGGTGCACCTAAAAAAACCGTTTGTTGTTTTATTTCTTTACAAACGCTTTTTTATAAAAATCATATTTAAATAAAAGTACTTACTTGATGATGATGATGATGATGATGTTGAGTGGGGACGCAGCCGAGGCAGACGGGCGGTCGAGTGGCTCTCCAGTCATTCCGCCCTGTTCCCCTTGGTCAGGCCTCAGGTTATTGGCCCGGCGGCGCTCCCATCCAGCACTGATCCCATCTTCTTGTTTTCCTACAGAACAAAAGTGCGTCCTGTAGGTTAATGCTTTTGAGTGTCTCTACTGATAATGAGTCCTCCCCGAATGTGCGATGTCTCAGTGACGAGTACATTACGCACTCGGTTAGGACGTGTTGGCTAGTTTCCTCTTTGCCACAGTGTGGGCATCGAGGATCCTGTTTGACTCCTATTACCGTCAGATGTCTGTTGAGTGAACAGTGTCCAGTCAGTATCCCTGTCAGTATGCTTAGATTGTACTTACCCAGATTTAGTAGATACCTTGTTCTGTTCCTATTTACCCTTCCTATCATGAGTTTGGATTGTCTGCATCCCTGAGCTGTTATCCATGCCTCATTTGTCTTTGTCTCTATTCTTCTGGCGATGACTCCTTTCGTTACCGTTTCGGATATCGGAAGGGCTGGCTCCGGGCCCAGATACTGTTGATCCGCCCCTGCTCTGGCCAGTTCATCTGCCTTTTCATTACCTATTGCTCCACTGTGTCCTGGTACCCATGCTAGTGTTACATTGGTTACTGTGCCTAGATTGTTCAGTTCGTTCCTGCATTCCTGTACCAGGGAGGATTTGATGACCGGATTGTCTAGTGCTTTTAGTGCTGCTTGGCTGTCTGAGTAGATTATAACGTGGCTTCCCGTTATATCGCTTCTTTCTTTGAGATCTTGCGCACATTTCATGATGGCATACACTTCCGCCTGGAACACACTGGTAAAGCCTCCTAGTGGTATCGTTGTATGCTCATTCGCTTCTAGGTTGTAGATACCTGCCCCCGCTCTTTTTGTTGAGGACTTCCATGAACCGTCCGTATAGCATGTCGCTCTGGGTTCCGGTACCTCTGTCTCCCAATTATCTCTCTCTCCTATATGGATTCTGTATTTCTTGTCGAAGATCTTCCTTTTCTTTATTAGGTCATTGTTAGTCATGAGCATGTTCATGTTCACCATTGACTCTCTTTGTATACTTGCGTGTCTCTTGTCCACCTCGGATCCGATCCACTCTCTGCTCATTTTCATTCTATACCACTGTTCTGTGGCTCTCTTTTCCACTTCAAGGTGTACAGGGTTCAGTCCTAGCATTATCTCCAGGGCCTGTGTGGGAGTTGTCCTTATTGCCCCGGTTGTCATTAGACATGCTAGTCTCTGGACCTTCGTCAACTCCTTCTCTATATCTTTTATTTTAGCTCTGTGCCACCACACTATGGCTCCATATAGCAGTCTGGGTAGGACCACTGCTTTGTATATCCATTGTGTTATCAGTGGTCTTAGTCCCCATCTTCTGCCAATGGCTTTTCTGCATTGCCATAGGGCTATTGTTGCCTTCCGACATTGCTCTTTTACATGTGTCTTATATTGCAGTTTGCTATCTAGTACTACACCCAGGTATTTTATTTCCTTTAGTGTTTCTATCTCTTCACCTTTGATTTTAATGGGTGCTAGAGTCGGCAGCTTCCTTTTATTGGTGAAGAGTACTATTTTCGTCTTGGTCGGGTTCAGGTCTAGTCCTCTGTTTTGACACCAGTTTAGTACCTGCCTTAATCCTCTTATCATGACTTCTCTCATTACACTGAGGGTTTTACCCCTTACTAAGAGCACCCCGTCATCTGAGTATGCTTGCATGTGTATACCCCCTCTGTTGGTTTCTCTAATGAGCGAGTCTAGTAGGAGACACCACAGGAGTGGTGTCTCCTACTAGACTCGCTCTTGCGGGAAGCCTCTGCTCGTCCTTATCCTTATCGAGTCTCCTCCTAGTTGTGCAGTGATCGCTCTACCTGTTAACATAGCCATTATCCATCTTCGAACCGCTGGGTCTATGTCCTCCCTTCTTAGGCATTTCTCTATTGCACCAAAGGTGGCTCTATCAAAGGCGCCCTCCACATCGAAGAAGCAGCCTAGTGCCAGTTCTTTATCCTCTGTTGCTCTCTCTATCCTTGTGGTTAGGTTGTGTAGGGCTGTTTCCGTTGATTTCCCTTCTATGTAAGCGTGCTGATTCCCGTGTAAGGGCAATCTTCCTAATTGCATGCTTGTCCTTATCTGTACATCTATGATCTTCTCCAGTGTCTTCAGTGCGAATGATGACAGACTGATGCTTCTGAACGATTTCGCGTCTTTGTAATTTTTCTTTCCTGGTTTAGGTAGGAATATTACCTTTACTTCATTCCAGATGGTCGGGATGTGACCTAATTCCAGACTCTTTTCGTAAATATCTCTTAGGCTGTTCCAAATGTATTTCCATCCCTTTTGTAGTAGTATGGGTGTTACTCCATCTGGACCTGCCGCTTTATAAGGGGCGAAGGATTTTATTGCCCATTCTCCTACCTCAGTGCTAATTTTTAGATTTAGTGTCTCCCCTGCATATATTGTTTCATTTCTGTTGTCTTCTACAGCCTCATGTACGCGGTATTCCCTGCAGTCGGGGAAATGTGTGCTAACCATATGCTGTAGTACTTTTTTGGGGTCTGTGAGTTCGGTTGAACCTATCATTAGGCTGCCTAATTGGCAAGTTCTCTCGTTCGCCAGTACCCTTACTAATCTTGCCGCCTCCGAGTAGCGTTGTATTTCTCCCGTGAAGATTTTCCAACCTTGTGCTCTTAGTCTTTCCCTTGTATTAGTGTATTTGTTCCTAATATTTCTGTATTCGTTCCAGCCTTGATCATTGCCCTTTTTTAGAGCTAGTCTTAGCGCCTTACGAGTTCTTTTCCGTAGTTTCTGTATCTCTTTATTCCACCATGGCTGTCCTTTATCCCCGTTGCACGTTCTCTCCGGGCACGCCGTCTGGTAGGCTCTCGATATGGCTCTGTTCAGATCTTCAGCAGCTCTGTCCAGTTCCTCTCTGGTTTCTGGGCTCTTGTGGCTCGGTGTCCACTCGCTTAGTATGCTATTGTATTTCTCCCAGTCCGTTTTCCTTGGGTTTCTTATCTTTGTTCTTTCCGTGTAGTAGTCTAGGCCGTACAGTAGTCTTCTGTGGTCCGACATGCTGTCTTCCTGGTCTACTCTCCAGTCTTTCACATGTTTACCTATTGCCCCTGAGGTTATCGTTATGTCTAATACCTCCTCTCTTGCCCTGGTTACAAAGGTTGGGGTTGTACCTGTGTTGTGTATATCCAGGTCATTACTTACAATAAATTCTAGTAGTGTTTCCCCCTTCTTGTTGGTGTCGCTGCTTCCCCACACCTCATGATGTGAGTTTGCATCGCAACCTACAAGAATGGATGTTCTCTTACCTTTATATTTACTGACCGCTTCCTCCAGTTCTCTGGTTGGCGCGTTGCTTTCACCTGGGATGTAGCAAGACGCCATCGCTGCCTTGACTCCCTCTCCGCTCCCTGTCATCAGGCTGATTTCTACTACCACTAGGTCTCTGAAACATATGGTCATTAGGCATCCCATATTTCTTAGGTCTCTACTCACATATATGCATGCCCTAGGAGGCAGCTCTCCATTTCTTTCGAAGTGAAGGTCGCCCCCTAGGCTACCCAGTCCTGTTACCTGGTTTTTCCATGCATACGGCTCTTGCATCAGGACGATGTCAATTTTTTCCCTCACTATGTATTGGCACAGCTCGGACATTGCGTCCTTGCAGTGCTGGAGGTTTACTTGACATATTCTTATTTTTTTGTATTTGTTTGTGTTGTTGTGTAGTGTGTGTTGTTTGTGTGTGTTGGCCATTGCTGGTTGTGTTTGTGTGTAGTGTAAACCGCCACCCGTCCTCCTAGTCCGAGGAGCCCCCGTCGGTTTCCATCTGTGGTGGATGGTCACCGACCTGGGCTGCCTCAGCCTGGTTTCCGGGCTGCAGCTCTGAGCCACCACAGCTGCAACTGCAGCTGCAGTTCTCCTTCCCTGCTGGGGTCTCCGCCGCCTCTTTCACTCTGAGAGGTTGGGACCTCGTCAGCCGCACCCGGATGCGTGTGGCTTGGAAGAACAGCCACTGGCTGGACTCTTCACCCCACGCATCCTCCACGCTCTTAGGCACCGAGTAGCAAACCCGGGTGCCCGTGACGAGATCCTCCCTGCTCATCTGCATCCATTCTTGGAGTTTCAGCTCCTCTTCCCTGTCCCAGTTTTGGGCCCTGAGGTAGAGGAGCGGATCCTCCTTCAATTCATCCGGCGGGCCCGGGATCCAGATGTTGACCCTCGTGCTGTTAAGCATTCGGGCCAGCAATTTGTGCCCCTGTGGCTCGCCCAGGTCCTTCTCCAGAAGCCACCCCCTCGCTTCTGCCGTGGATGGTGTCACAAGGAAAAATCCTTCCGACACCAGCCCCGACATCGCGAATTGGAGCTGCCTCCCTCGAATGCCCTGCTCTTTTATGGCCTCCGTGATGAGCCGGCTCACAATTCTCCTGACTTCGGTCCCTAGCGACTCATCCAGCGGTACACCATCCGCGCGGCTGATCGCCACTGCGAACTCCCGTGCTTCCCTTGCGGTCGCACGGTTGCCCGCCTGCGAGTCGCCGCGGTTTGGTCGCTTCGCTGGAGGTCGTGTCGAGGGTCCTTCGTCTGGGTCTGTCGCTTGCCGTTTCACTTTCGGAGGCCTCTCCGGCGGAGGGGGCCTCCCCTTAGCCTGGCTATGGCTAGGGTTCTCTCCCACCGCCTTCTCGCGCTTCCTCTCCCTTCTGCGGTCCAGCCTCGCTCTCTTCTTCTCTGCCTTGGTGGGCTGTCTCTTGAACCCATCGCCGTCCGTCAGGGTTGCCGCCGAGGCGGTTTCCTCCTTCGAAGTCTGCGGCGGGTTCAACAGACGTTCCTCCAGGGACAGGTCTAGTAGCTCGCTCCACGGCATCTGCGGGGGTCCCCCTTGCACCATCTTGTTGGCGCTCGGCATTCCTCCCGCTTCTGCCCTCTTCTCTACACCTCCCGACATCCGTGGGGGTCCCCCTCGCACCATCTTGTTGGTGCTCGGCATTCCTCCCACTTCTGCCCCACCTTCTACCCTCTCCCCTACTCCTTCTCCCGGCATCCGTGGGGGTCCCCCTCGCACCATCTTGTTGGTGCTCGGCATTCCTCCCACTTTTGCCCCACCTTCTACCCTCTTCCCTACTCCTACTCCCGGCATCCGTGGGGGTCCCCCTTGCACCATCTTACTGGTGCTCGGCATTCCTCCCACTTCTGCCCCTCTCTCCTCCTCACTCCCGGACTCTGTTTTTAAATTTGGGTTCTCCATACCAAGTTCTCTTTTACTTCGTCCCACTCGCTCCCCACCCACCACGGAGCCCCTCTTGGGGATGCTAAGACGCACCAGGGATACGAGTGGAATATAGGTTTCCGGGGTGAGCTGCTGAGTGAGTCCGCACGATGTCAGGCCCTCCGTCACCACTACAGCGACTCGGGGCCGTACTTCGCCGACTACCAGCCTCATCACCCTAGAACCCTAGCCCGCGGCCAGACTACTGTAAACGCGAGAGCCGATTGATTCTAGCTGGCTAGGCCAGAACCTCCCGTGTGAGATGAATCCCGAGCCAAAGCGGCGTGTTGTCATCCGAGGGTAGCTACTGTCCGACCCTCTTCTAACTCAGCCTACCAGGATCTCGTTCTCCACCCGTACGGGTCCCCGCGCACGGCACAAACACGCGGGTGGCATTTTATCGCTACCCATCCCTTTATTTTTGGATAGGAGGCCCGCTGCGACTTGCCACGTCATCGCTTGCAGCTGATTGGATAGGAAATAGGAGTCATGGAAGGGTAAGTATAGGAATATCAGGAGTTCGTCTGGTTGTTTTTGTTCTACTCGTTTTACTCCGGGGAAACCGAGTAGTTGACAGGCAGCAACCTCGAGAAGGAGCACAACCAGTCTTGCCTTGGGTATCAGCACAACTGTGAGCTCCACCCTCGGCCATTAGCCAGGCCAACTACCGGACAAGTAGATTGGCATAGGGACGGACCCAGATCACCTGGCGACCGTTCGCAAATTAACGTTGATCTGGACCCGCCCCCGCCCAAAGTACTTACTTACTTTACTTTTAAAGACAATTTATTTTATATCTTTATTGCACATAAACAATTACAGGACAAATCAATTTACAATAAATTAAAGCTAAAATTTATAAGTAATTTATTATAAGTTTTCAAAAACATCAACCAAATAACATAACTTTGACAGAAGCACTTGTACGAGGGCTGCTACTTAGGTAACCGGAATCCAGGATTCCAACATTTTTAAACGCTATATCTGACCTCCATGGTAAAATTTGAACTTTTTTTAATACTGGCCGCTATATATTTTTTTTCTTATGTACGCTAGTCTTTTGTTTTTGGCGGGTTTAAATTTTAATCTCGCTGCAAGAATGGAACTCACTCGTGAAAATATTCGTGCTATGATTTATTACGATTTTCGGCGTGGTTTAACGCAACAACAGTGCATAGATCAACTAACTTCGACTTTTGGTGATGAAGTTCCATCCAAAACTACTGTGTATCACTGGTTTAGTGAGTTCAATCGTGGACGTAGTATGCTCAGGGACGAAGTTAAGGATGGTCGCCCGAAATCGGTCGTTGTACCACAAAATATTGAAGCTGTGCGAAAACTTATAATGCATGACCGTCATGTTACGTATCGCGAGATAGAGGCGACTATAGGCATATGTATGACGAGCATTAATAAGATATTACATGAACACTTAGCTGTGAAAAAAATTTGTTCGCGTTGGATCCCGCACAACTTAACTAAGGATCAAAAAGAGGCTCGCGTCGAATGGTGCAAGGAAATGTTGAAAAAATATAACCGTGGTGACTCAAAAGCTGTTTATAATATCTACACAGGTGACGAATCCTGGATCTATGCGTATGATCCCGAAACTAAACAACAATCAACGGTGTGGGTGTTTCAAAATGAGCCGAACCCTACGAAAGTAACTCGTGCAAAAAGCACCTTGAAGCAAATGGTGGCCTGTTTTTTTGGTATTAATGGCCATGTGGCTACAGTGCCCCTAGAGAATCGTAAAACGGTTAATTCGGAGTGGTACACGACCATTTGTTTGCCGGAAGTATTTGAAAAAATACGGAAAAACAACCAGCGACGGAGAATCATTCTGCACCATGATAACGCCAGCTGTCATACATCACGTGAAACGACTCGATTTTTGGAAGGTCAAAATATAGAATTAACGGGTCATCCACCCTGCCCTGATTTGGCACCCAATGATTTCTATTTATTTCCAAATGTAAAGAATAAATTACGTGGTCAACGATTTTCGACCCGTGAAGATGCCGTCGACGCGTTCAGACAGCACGTTTTGGAGATACCTCAGTCAGAGTGGAAAAAGTGCTTTATAAATTGGTTTCAACGTATGCAAAAGTGCATCGATTATCACGGAGAATACTTCGAAAAACAATAAAACCATATTTAGCCATGTACGTTTGTTTATTTTTTCTATTCCGGTTACATAAGTAGCAGCCCTCGTATAGCTCCTCATAATATGTTTAGTTAGTCCACACGAGATGATATTCTTTAACTAAAAAAAAAATCCTCGTGTGTCATATTCATGGACTTATTTCTCTAAATAAATAAATCCAAATGTCAATAACTCGACATTGGCAAATTACACCCTAACAGGTACAGCTATATTTGTTATTCACATACCTTCACGCCTTCGTTCTCAGAGTGGGGTAGGCAGAGCTACAGAATTACCAACAACTCTAAAAACTTGTTGTAAATTCTGTAACCACATTTTACACAAACAGGCTAATTGTAAGCTGTTTACCAGTGTAATTAGTGACAGGTTGCAAGCCCATCGCCTAACAGTACTACAAGCCTTTACTCCCTTAATCGCCTCTTACGACTTCCACGGGAAGACATGGAGTGGTACTGTTCTAAACCGGCAACCACACAGCTAATTGTTGAAAGAAAGTAGTATATAAAACATAATTACACGTACATACTGACATCTAGAAAGTAGATACTCATACTTTTAACCATTTCGTGACAACAGGCCTTTTGTCTGTCACGTCCTCACGTCTATAACAGTATTTTGGTCCTTTTTAACAAATAAATGGTGTTTCTTTTTCTTCTTCTTTTTCCTCTCTAATGATTTAACGATGTGTGTTAAATAAACTCGCACCTTAAATTTAGAATTAGAATTAGACATAGCTTTCTACAAGGACGATTTTTATTGTTACGGGTTGCAAAACTGGCAAGATGCTCTGATTTCAAGGTCATAATATCTATTTTCTATCTAGACGGGATTCAAACGTAACGTAAACAAATAATCGTAAAACAATATCATATGTGGTTTGATATGTGGTTATCACGTAAAATGTTGGAGAACATAATACCAAAAAAAGGTTAAATGCACAGCGCAATTGGCACCGCTTTTAGGGATAACATTATATAGTCATTTATTAATAATACTTTTTAATTTTAACTGCAGGGGTCAATTTGAGATTACTACTTCTTGAAATGGTTACAATACTTATAATTCATTTTTAAAATCCGGTGTATCCTAATTAAAGTTACGGGCTTGTTCAATTTCGCAAATACAGAATATTTAAGGAACTAGAAATAAGGAAGGAGGTATTTATTGGAACTTTTTGTCAATAATAAAAACAGAGCAGTGTAAAACTTACTTTATTTACTGACGTATGAAATAGTACTCGACCTTACTTGACCTTACTTTGCTTTATTAGACCGAAATTTCATAAGTAAGAAATGCATTTTTTTCTGAAACCGTATAAATAACCTTCGAGTACCTACTACAGTAATGCCTACGCGCTACGCGGTTACGCCGTAGCAGCGCTACGACCTTCTCGGGCTGTTCACCTCACCTCGTTATATTGGCTTAAGGAAATCTCAAGACGCACGGTCATGTTGCAAGCAAGTATAATAGTATATTATGCAACTAGTGAATAAAAGACGGATTTAATGCGAGGGCCATAGATGACTCTCGAGCAAGTGAAGGATACTAACGACTGAATCACGACCGCAGGGAGTGATTCAGGATGATTGAATCACGAGCGTAGCGAGTGATTCAAGTGTTAGAATCCTGAGCGACGCGAGTGATACATGGCCCTCGATATAAATCCGTTTTATTCAAGAGTTGTATACTAAACTTTATACCATGACTACGAGAAAAAGAAAGATTTAAGCGAAAATAGATATTTAATGACGAAAAATGGAAGGTAAAATTAATTAAAATGCACATTAATATTGGAACAAATGTTTTATTTATTAAGAAACACTAAATTTTATGTTCGTATAACTTTCAGTATTCAAAATGGCGCCAATTTATTTTTCCTTGTATTTTTCACAGAGAAAAAGGCAAAAGACATCGATCCATACAGCCTATGGCGCCAATTTACCTACTAATGACAGCAAATAACACAAAACTTTTTTAATGCTAAACTCTTTGTGGTTAATGACGACCAATCAAATCTCGAGGAGGAGTTTGTATCGCGTATTTTATGTTCTAAATTCAAACACCAAAATAGTGAGTAAAAGTGCTTTTTATTCACTGTTTTGAGTGAATAAAATAAGCCTTTAATAGGGGGAATGGTATAAAACATAATGTATTTTATGTAGAAAGTTCACCCAAAAACAAAAACCTCGCGTCAAAAAGAAACAGTATTAATAGTAGATCTTATTATTATTAAGTACTGCAAAAAGATATATTTTCATTAAAATGCCTTTTATATACTCATAGAATCAGAAATGATTTTTCCGTTATTGGTCCATCTCAAAAACTAAACTATTTAGTTACCCATAAGTTTACTATTTGAGCATATTATGCATTAAACATTGTATTTAAACGACATACGTAGTTATAATGTGGTTTGTAGCTAACCAAAGTTTCTACTGGGCCTCCATTCTTTATTCTACCGGATTGCCTTTGACGTGTGATCGCTGATCGCATTGCCAACGTTATGATAGCCATTATATTTACTTGGCTGTAATAGTGGCCGAATACGAATTAACAGTTATACCATAAGTACCGCCGCCCCCGCCGACCCGTTAATTGTTATTACATAATATATGTTATAACGAAGGTCAAATGATAAAGTAATAATTGAGGGGAATCCCCATACATGGAACGATTTATACTTTTTTTGCAGTTTACTTTTAACCGTTATACATATTATAAGAGTCTATAGTGAAATCAAAGAAATTATAGTGCAAACTTTAAAGAAAACCAACACATAATAAACACCGACAAAGTGAGACTTGGTCGGTTCAAAACCCTCGTTGCGTGAGTCCGACTCCCACTTGGCCAATTTCTTTATTGACCAAAACGGCTGTTAGTGAAATAGTGGGTCAACTATAGTCTATACTTTTAGGCATTTAAAAAAATGTAAACAAAACAACCACGTGATATAAGTTCGTCAGCCAATAGAAATATACAGTGTTCTGCTTCTATTGGCTGCCGTCAAAGTCGTCGTACGTCAAAGTTCGATAAAACAGTTTTGATTGGTGGTTTAACAAAGTCACGTGATTTGGAATGTTTACATTTTTTTAAATACCTAAAAGTATAGACTATAGATATATCACGGCGTGCGACCCTCGGTGTGCGTGTCCAACTCGCACTTTACCGGTTTTACTCCACTATTATAGGGAAAATGCATGAATTTTTTAAATCACATTTCTTAACAAGATATGAAAATATCGTACAAGTGATTCCCAAATGGGAATTTAAAATCGGTCAAGAAATACAGATGATACAAGCCTTTTAAACTGCTATAGACAGACATATCCGAAGTGCACGTCATTGTAACAGTTCGGCCATATTTAAACTCCTCGTAAAATTCTGTTTTGCTAGAAAGAGATCGGAACAAATCCTTGTTGGCTTATATCTTGGTTATTTTTATAATAGTTAATCCAAAAATGTCTTTTTCTCACCTCTGTTTGTTACATGAATGAGCTTTTATTGAAGCTGTGAAAAAATACATGAATATTCCCTATTAGTTATAAAAATCCGTTAAAGACCACCAGATTGACTGACTGGCAGATAACGGACAGCTTTACTACTGACAAATGTGTAAACCTCATTTGAAATATACATTATATAATGGTGCAATTAGAAACCCTTTACAGAAAAAATTAGAAATACCGTGTAACGAATTATACCTTATTAACTATAGTCAGTGTCAATTGTCAGAGTGTCAATCATCTATAGTCAGTGTCAATTGAAATGGGCAGAGATGTAAGCAAAACTAAATGACGCAAGCGCCATATCTACAGCTAAACTAGGTACTAGGAATCAGATGAATAAATTAGGAGTGTGACCAAATACTGGTGCGTCCATAATGCATTAATCAACTTTACGGAATCGGGGGTACCCGAAAATTCGGAATTATGACACTTTGGTATTCGGAATTAGAAGCTGTGTTCCCTTTTTTTTGGCATAATTTTTCGTAATAATTCTATAGGTGACTGTAGCTGCTAAAATGATCGTCCTGAATGGTTCCAGATCACCTATTTTACTTTGTTTAAGCCCATCTTGTTATATTAAACTAGTTTGTCATTAACGGGCCACCTAATTGAGCAGTCCTCGTACCCGTTTTGAGTAGCGCCATCATGGCCTATCTAAGTTGCATTCTACGGATGCTAGCGACTGTAGAGATCTCTCAAAGCATATGGTATGTACCATCTGTACCCTTACTTAAGGCACTGCATTGAAATAAGGTGTAAAAGTGACTTTGACCTCGGGTGTGTTGTTGGCAACTCCAACAGAACATGGTCTATTCCTTCCGACCATGTCTACGTAATTCCTTTCAGTACAAGTACTTTATACCACCACCTTAAACTTTTTTTAATTATTATTTAACCCGCCTTCCACCCAAGAACTGTCCTAACAACTTACACAACACAACGCTACAAAAATGGTCCTTCGAACCGGATATTACTACATCTATAACAAAGGATTGAAGTGGAAATGTGTTGTTCCAGAGCACGCGTGAGATGGCGCTGTACGTGCTGGACTGCGTGTTCTCGGTGGCGGTGGTGGGCTCGCTGGTGGTGTTCGTGTGGCGCGGCTCCTGGGCGCTGCTCGACATCTTCCTCTTCCCCGAGGACCAGGTGCGCTCCTGCTGGACCTCTATCGTAAGTCTAACACTGACTTTGTCTGCTCAGTTTCTATTCGTTTCGTATTTAAACCAATGGTAGTAGATGACGTGATATGAAGAGTCGCGTGATCTATCGGTAACGGAATTGGTTTAAAAACGAAACGAATTGAAACGCTAATTAGCGTAATGCATGTTGGCAAGGACCTCAAGGAATCCTAGAAAAGATGTTTAACGCTGCTGTCGAAATTCTAGCGGGATAACCCTAACCACCGAAGGGGTTTTGGATTAGGGTTTTTGAATAGGTTGGTGCTTCCTATATCTTAACTCATTACCTTTGGGTTAGAGTTAACCCCATCAGGTCAGTGTAGTGGCGAACTCGCCAGGGCCAAAGCGCGCGCGTGTCGGTCATCATGCATTCAATCATAAATCGAATGTATATTTATGGTTTGGGGGTTAAGTCGAATAAATTCCAACGAGCGGGTTAGCCGTTAAAGTGCTCACTAATTGGAAGGCTTACCATAACGTAATGGTATCTATAATCAATCGTTATAAAACCCGGCCGAAAACCCTTCGAGTTTCCGTCCCTGATATACAGTGTGTTACCGGCATGCGGGCATTTATTAAAACTGCCGATAACATGCTGCTTTAGCAATTGTTTGCAAGTATTATCAATTAAAAAATAATTAAAATAACTTCACAATTATTATTTTTAGATACTGTCCATTTTTAATGTAGTGCATGTGCTGCGTGTTCATCGTTATCAGTATCGCTGTTGCTTGGTACAAGGCACGTCGTGGTACGGGGGCAAATCATAAATAATCAAAGTATCCGTCGACTGTCATTTGCACTTGTCAATTTGCTGTGCTTTACATTGCTGGCAATTAAAATTTTGTTAGAAAGTTAACAAAGCCTGAAAATGTGTTTATTAATTAAATTAATGTCATAGTTACGTTACAGATATACGTTATTTTAACCTACTTTAAAAAAAGCCCGGGTGCTGGTAACACACTGTATAGGTAAAACATACAAATTTATTAGTAAATTTATAGATTGCTACCTTTTTTGTCGTATTCTTAATTCAAAAAATTCTTGTGTTGACATACCCTTGTTTCACGTTTCATTTTTTAAACTTTTATTTTTTTGAGCTCCTGTAATTTTCATGTTAGTTTGGAACGAATTCTTTCCGCATATGGGTCATACTGATACTACTCCGTGCCATTGAGTCAGTGACCACTTACGACTGGAACAATTGGCTCTTCCTCTCGACCGTCTTGGGTCCCCCAACAGAAACAAACATCTAGTACGACCTGTTTGTTTTAAAAGGTTCATTGATTTAAAATATTATATTTTAGAGAATATGAAAAATGTGACAGTCTAAATAATAAAGGAAGGAAAATAGCGCTTTAAAACCATGTCGTAGAATATCAAAACCCTTAAACTCATCAACCTAGCAGCAAGGGGTACCAATAACAATTCCGTGTACAGGCTGGCTCTATTCTTCTCGGTAAAACCAAATTGCTTTTGTCATTGTCGTATTGCTTTTAAATTGGCCGTCATTACTGTCAAGTAAATAATAAATAGAGCTCCGAGTATAAATTTATATGAAGGATAGTAACCTGTCACTGTCAGGTGGAATTCAATGTTGTTTTCCCAGTGCAAAATGCACTGATTCTGCGTTATTTTTATCGACAAAGTATAATAGGAATGACTTGAGCTGCCAGATCGCGTGTCATTTCCATACATTGTGTATTTGGTACTTATATCGTTAGAGTAATGCTTTTTATCTAACCCTATCGTTTACTATCGTTTTCATCGTATGATTTCTTGCTCTAACACTGAACATTATTATGCTCTATTTTTTTGTAAAGCGCATTTAGACCATTCCATTTTCAATGTCAGAATTCATCGCCAGTTCGACTCGAGCATTCATTTGCCGCGCGAGCCAATAAATTAAGAAATTAATAGTAGAACGCGGCTGGCGCGCGCGGCAAGTGGATGTGAATCTTTGTTGATGTGGCCTCAAAACAGCGACAATGATCGGATCACCCCGAGGCAAGTTCAAACGCGGCCATGTTTCGAGCTGCCGCGCGGCGACCCTGTCTCCATAACCAATGTTCGGGGATTTGCCGCGCGAAGTGTGGACCCAACTTTAGAACGCTGACGCATCTCGCTGTTCTGATAAACGGTCACTTTAATTCTAACATTCGCAAGAACCCGGTTAACCAGGATGCGAGGCGGTTTCACGTTCAATACCACTGTGACATTGGCTAAATTGCCACGTGGGCAGACGGACAGAAATACGACGTTTATTAGTAAACATGAGCGGAGCGTTTACCTCATTACCCCTTAGCATGAAGGTGGATTGGTTAATTGTTTATCTATTTTAAGCTCGTCATGAGATTAAATACTACTAATATTTAGGTATGTTGAGAGTCAGATAAAGAAATAACCGATCCAATCAACATTGTAGTCATGTTCTATCACCGCAATTGAACCCTGAACCACCAATCACTATAGAACTGTGTCACAGTGACGTTATAATTAAAGTTGTCAGAAGTGTCAAAGTGTGTTATAACGTCATTGTGATACCCATCTGTGGTGGGTCCGGGTTACAGGGTACATTCAAATAGTGGTGTTAAAAGGTATAATATCAGTTCATGACGCCCTGTAAGGGCACACTATACAAACACTTAAATCTGCTAAAGATATTGATTTCAAGACAGAGCAACTAATTATTAATTTAAGTTTAAACATTTCTCAGTGAATGGTCAACAGGGGCAAGAGTGTCAAATGAACTCGTCATATTGCAGAAATTATATGAACTGTCATTCGTATATATTATATATATACGGTTCACGAAACACAGATAAAAAAGTATTATTAGTAGTTTTTAATTTTCTGATTGGCTTTGTATACTCGTATTAATGCACATCAAACTTAAACAGGATCTAACTAGTCTAACGAAGTACGACGTTACTATTCACAGGACAGGGTATTCCGGAAACCAATTTAAAACCCTGACACTGATCCTTTAATACTTTTCCAGGTATCAAGTTGGCATACTATGACTCATACATGTATAATGTTTAGATTCATCCGCTTAGGGCATTACGAATAACGATTTAGGAACCGACTTATGCGATTACTAATTAAGTTTTTTTTTTCATAACGTTGTACCGCACTATACCGTTATGAAAAATATAGATTAGAAGGAATCTTATGGCACAATGTCAACACGAATTTCACAATACCTCTCTTTGAATTATAAAACGATTGGTCCACTTTGGCAAAAAAATATACGTAACTATTGTTATAAATTCCCTTAAAAAAAAATTAATTTATTTCATAATGTATCTTATTGCGCGGTCTTAACATCGATATGTATACACAATCTCGATATTCTACCTTTTTTATAAGAAAAAGTGAGTGTGACATACAGACAAAAACAGACATACAGACAGACGGACATGGCGAAATAATAAAGGTTCCTAGTTTGACTTCGGAACCCCATGACTGTCTATATTTCTTTGGCACGCTCAGCAGCTTATACGGCTTGATGGATTTAAACATAGTATGAGGTAGATTTGTCTTCATTGTGGGAGTGAGGTCATAATATTTTAATCAAATATTTTTTTAACATAATGCCTAATAAAAAAATAATAATTATGCATTTTGCCGTGTGGTTGCCGCGTTAGAATAGTGCCACTCCATATCTTCCCGTGGATGTCGTAAGAGACGGCTAAGGGAATAAAGGCATATAGTATTGTTAGGCGATGGGCTTGCAACCTGTCACTAATACACTGGTAAACATCTTAGCCTAAGTGTGCAAAATGTGGTTACAGAATTATCAACAAGTGTTTAGAGTTGTTGGTAATTCTGTAGCTCTGCCTACCCCACTCTGGGAATAAAGGCGTGAGATTATGTATGTATGTATGTCGATGACGATGTCAAAAAATGCAATGCTTGCTGGTTATTGGTTTAGCTTAATGTTTCTGTACAGCTAAGCTTTCGCTGGCCAGCAGCTACAGCTATGAGCGCCTTAAGCAGCACGGTAAATAAGGAAGGCATGCCTCAAGGTTGGCTTATCGTTTTACAATTTAATGCACTGTTTGTGCACTAATCGCGTTGCGCTAGGGTTGACATAACTATTGCTCGTTGGGAAGTTAAATAGTCGACGTGCGTGAGACTTCGCTTGAAGAAAATTGTAAAGCTAAACATTTCCAGACAAAATGCGATAAGGTTGTTCTTCCCTTTAACCTAGCCCGATTTTATGATTTTTGAATATTATGAAAAACTAGGTCTGTCGTAAGGCAAACTGTATGTAGGTAAATCTAGTTAGAAAGTCTACTTTCTATTTCATCTGAACAATAGTAGTGTTGTGTACAACGCAAATAAACGATTGAGTGCACGTGATACTTGTACGACAATTCATATATTTACTAGCTGTTGCCCGTGACTCCATCCGCGTAGAAATCGTTTATCGATATTCAAACTGGTACTGTCCAATTTTCCGGTATACAAACTACCACATGTCCTTCCTCAGGGTTCAAGCTATCTCCATAGGTAACTAACCAAATTTCATTAAAATAGAACATAGTTACTTAGCCTGGATTGTATAACTTTTTGAATTAGGTACCCAAAAAAATTACTTAAGTAGAATAATAAAATGTAGCTGACAACACTGCACCATCCCTGCACTACATTTCCGCTGCCTAAGCGACATGTGTTCTGTTTATCGTTACACAAATTATGTCACAGAATATTCCTTGCAGTTCATTTACCCATTTACGCCGATAACATTATTTGGTGACTGGGTAAACAACGGCGCTCTAGGTTTGTGGTGCTTTCGTGAGTTTATTCCGTGAATGATAAAGAGAACTAGAACGAGGTTCTTTTTTACTAATTAATTCATACTAAGCTGGTAATAAATATCATAAATAAAAACTTTTACACGATTAAATGGGGTACTGCATACGAATATGGACCACTATAGTGCCTAGTGGTAGTCCTATTGGACTGGGATTTTCCGTCATTGGACACAGCTGTGAAGAGTGTACGGCTATCTATGTTGTAATACCTACCTATGCGGTCATTTTAACTGTAATAAGTAGGCCTATGAGTCAAAGAAATAAGTCAAGCAAGAGTGTACGTAGATGACATCATTCTCCTAGCACTTCTCCCTTTGGGAATGATTTGACTGTTCCTTTTTACAAAATTAAATAACAACCGTTAAGTATTACTAACTTCATATCATCCCTTATTAGTCCACTACTGGATAAAAGCCTCTCCCAATGCTCGCCACAGTTTCAGATCTTCAGCTTCTCTCATCCAGCCTACACCGGCCCATCTGCGTAGGTATATCATCGCTCCATCTTACCCTAGCGGACCTAGTATGGCTGCGTCTTTATGGCGTAGTGTCAACTGTGTATAATGCATCCGTCACTTTTTGACACGTGTAGTTATTTACCTGTCAGAAGGTCACGGATGCCTTATCCAAAATTTATCACGCGATAAACGCAGCCATATTAGGCCCCCAGGGCGTCCTACACGACATTTGCCGAGACGCGGTCTCCATTCCGGACCAACGGTCGTCGGTTCTGCGGCAAACATGACCGGCCCACTGCCTTACCTAAGTTACCTTATCACAAATTCCAGTCTCCTTCATTTTCATACAAACTGGACCAAATAGAGTATTGGGCCCGAATATGTATATTACGACGATGAATGTAAACTCTCGCTCACTTCCTTCGCAACGTTTCCCTATTTTAATGATAAACAGTAAATTGTGTTATGTTCCGTACGCAAAGTAAATAAACATTAAATGGTATATTTCCGTTTCTCTATTGACGAACAGTCTACATTTAATACGCAGCTGTTTGCTAACTAAGCTAGGCTATAAAGTTGATACGGATCCTGCTCGGAAGATATCTTTAACGCCGCCGTTAGTTATTTATTAAATAGCCGGAACTTTCATTTGTAGTATAAAAGTAAAGTAAAGTTTTATTTGTTTATGTAAACCTTTAGGTCTAAGTGTATTTTGTTGCATAAACTTACAGCTAGATCAGATTCTCTCCGAGGATATGCCCTGAAAACAAAAAAAAAACAAAATTAGACTTAAATTAAGCCCAGTAGGTAGGTGTTCAATGTCTGTAGAAAGGAAGCAGTAAGATAATGTTCCTGGATGAAATTCTGTATCCGCCACTGGATGATATTATATTGAAATCAACACATATTAGATTAACAGTAATTAAGAAAACAAGAGATGACTCTGTCTGTCTGGGTAGATACACGCTAAAGGTATGTCCATTTATTAGCTAGAAGAATAGGAATAAATACTTGGGGAAGTACAGTGATTTGAAACGTGCAATAAAGTCGTGTTTACCCAGCTTAGACCCATTATGACGTTTCGCCACACGTATTTTATGACACTAATCTCCGACACTAAATATATGTCATGCACATATTTACCGTAAGTTTACAACAACCTACCACTTAATGATAGGCAGTAAGTACAAAATAAAAAAATAATCCATAAGGTAGTTAGTGGTTTAATGAATTGGGGTTTATTATATGTGCCTCTTTGGGGCTCTATTCTACTTGTAAAACCATATTGCTTTTAACATCTTACTGTATAGGGGAGTAGAGGGAAACTAATGGTACTTCTTCAGTCAGCTTCAGTCAGTACCCTTCCCACCGACTTGACAAAACAAGATAAATACAAACTCTTCCAACAAAATAGCATGTCGATAATGTAGTGAATACACTACATCCGAAATCATAATACGGTCCGAAGATTCCCACACTCTTCGGGGTATATTTTATGTGGTTGCTATACTTGCCGGTTTCCAGGCAAGACATTAATTACATCCGTTACTGCTTGCACTTGGCAGGTCTGGTCACTTCATAATACAGTCTCTGTTTTTGTCCACCAGGTAGCGGGCTACGCACTGGTGGTAGCGACGTTCGCGCTCCAGGCCCCGGTGCGCTGGGGAGCGGCGCGCCTGCGCGGGGCGCCGCGACTGCTGCTGGCCGACACGTACCACCTCGTGTCCTTCCTAGCCACCGTCAACGTGTGGCGAGGAGTCTGGGGCTTGCTAGACGTCTATTTGTTTCCTGGTGAGTCTATGGAACTTACGACTACCACTTATACATGTATCACCGCACTCGTTCGCCACTCTCTTTATAGAACAAGTTCGCGCGTTACCATCCCACGGGCTTTAGACGTTTTGGAGGATACCAGGCTACTGCCAGTACGTACTTCCAGCTTCTTAATAACGAACTACTGTCTATTGCTATCGCACTTGCACTCGCAACTGATAGTAGTTTGTCACTAGTGTTTCATAGAAAAACGAAGATTGACATTAATGTTTTGGTAGATACGATAAACCACACTAAGGTCATTAATAAGGATTAATAAACTGTTGAGAATCTCATCTCAACTTGATGCCCGTCACAAGATACGCCAAAGTAAACGTCAATCCATATAAAACTCTTTATTGAAGTATCTTGAGACGAGCATTATAGTCGAGATCATTTTATTAATCGGCCCTTAAATATATATGACACGTTGGTTTGGAAATGTTATGTTTACTTACTCGTAAACATAACATTTATTAGCCTATTTACTTCCCGCACTACTCTAAACGCATCTTATCAATGATTAAAAGGTCAGGGCATTACTCATTTTCTTGCAATGATGTCCTTTACTATAGAAATGTGGTTAATAACGAAACAAAACGCAAAAATTTGATTCCGAAAAGTCCATTAGTTCTCTTCTACTTGGCAAAATAAGTAAACGCAATTTGAAAAAAATGTGAATACGTGTAACTATAAGTTCTTACTCATAGATAACTAATAAAATATCTTAACAGATGCGCCGAAACTCAGCAACTGGTGCACTCACATCGTCAGCCTGATGCTGTTGATTCTTCTAAACTGCTCCAACTCGGTCCTCGTGCGAGGAGTGTACATCGATGGCGAAGAGCCGGCAGGCGAGTGCGTCGTCTTCCCCTGCCACTATCTGCGGCTATTCTTCCACAAAGAGAGAACTAAGAAGAGACACAGGCAGGCGCTCGCTAATGCCGCCGTTGCGGCAAACAAGAAGATCGAAGAAGCGAGTTTACCACTGCAAATGCCTGAAGAAAAGGTTTAGGAAAGAGGACATTGTTGACGCGCGCCAAAACAACTCGCCATTTTTAAGTTTATATCGATTTTTTAAACACGGAGTCGTGTTTCAATTTTTAAATGGGTTCGTGATTGGCGACAATTGTTGATGACGTATAAGTTTGTTACTTAGTTATTACGATATTTTAAATAAGTTACCCAGTGAATATCAAGCGGGGTCTAAATATTTTTTCATGTCTTGATTCCTTCTTCCATAGAACGTGGTTAATAGTTGAGTAGCGACTTGTCGTAAAAGTCGTAATAAATCAAGTTATGTTCTATAAAATAGTGCTTGTTGTAAATATAAACTATGAAAAATTTGTTTCCTAAATGGGAACTGTGCACTTGGTAATAGATACTAAGGAATGGAGTGTAAGATCTTTCAACTGTGTTAAAGCAGTATTTACGCGGTATTATTGTGTTTTCATTTTAAATAGTATATGTATGTTAATTGAGTTTGAATATCCCGGTAAAGTTGATTGACTTTTCAAATGCTTAAAATTAGGAATACCTTTGTTAAGAAGAATTTCGGAGTGAGTCAATAAAGTATACGTCACTATGTATTTTAATAAGCGTCTGTTTAGCGACTAGTCATTTCCTTGTGCCTAAATTACTGTGACAAACCCTTTGTTTTTCATAGAATCTTATATTATGTCCAAGAGCGTAGCGTAGATGATCATATTATAGTAAAACCTGAATATGAATAGTAGGTACTCGGCAGTATATTGCTTTCGCACTCTCTACAAATGCTACATGTGGCAGTGATAGACCGCCAAGTACTCTAGTTTTACTATAACTTAAACTGTTTTTGTTTGACAATGACATCAAAAGACATAGTTTTTAAAAGGTACCTACTAATGTTGTGTTTTAAGACTTGCATTTTACGAGGGAGAGCAGAAATAATCGCTTTTTTATAATTATATCAGTTTAAGAAGCAGATATCCCTATTATAAATTGTAACCATGAGGAAGATGCCGAAATAATTATGCCAATACTACCTTAAAGCGCATAACTTAATATTTGTTTTGTTTGTCAAACGGTTACTGTGTCCGTTTTCTATGTATATAGCTTCATGTAAAAGCTGACCTCGAGACAGAATTACGAAATAAATAAACAAATCATTACATTATCTGCAGTTTTAATCATCCTTTTCAATTAACAATAAGGCAATTAAGCGGTGCCGACCATTGATGATGTTTTTATCCACTCATTCATAAATAAAATAATTAATAGTGTTAACCTGAACGTCGGGTTCAACATACCTAATTTCGTCGTCGCAGACATGACGAGAAGTATTATCAATACCAACTTACGAGTACTTGGCCAGAACAGCTTGCCGCACAACAAACGGTACTGGGCCTGCGCTATCTGCATCTGAGGATTCCCATCACCTTCACGGGCTCGGTGGATCACCTGACCTACCCTACCCTTATACCGAAGGGTAATAGGGTAGGTCAGGTGGTCCACAGTTGGTACTTTACTTGGCAGCTCTTTGACCTTGTTGGCCATCCATTTTCACATAAGGTATGTCGTCCGGACGAAGGCTCGGATACCTTTTAATTAGCCTACGTTCTATGAATTTAATAAGAAATATAGGATTTAGGTCAGCGAGCTCGAAATGGTTTTTGTATGTTACAGAGAAATATGGGTATCCCCGGTTGGGTGTGCATGAATGTTTATAAAAACAAAATTAAGGCGGGTCCACACTTGTGACAATTTACCGAACATTATCCCGTGACGTATCATGAACACGTGTCAGTATCGTAATGTGGACGTGTTTTTGCTACGCGAATAATTGTCACACGCATCAGTACGGTTAATCCATTCCGAACACCAGAAGAAACTGCGGAACACATCATAAACGGCAGGACAATGTATGGAGTTACGATCTACTGGCCGGGCCCTGGTGTGGACACTGGTCTGTGCACTGTCACGCATCTAAGTCACGTGTTACGAGCCGATCCATCGAGAGTTGGATTTTTCAAAGCATGTTTGCTATTGTCTGCGTAACCAGAAGACGTCCACACTTGCATTTATGATACGCGACGAAGTACACCAGATGATACAGATACAGACACGGGGTAGGAGTGGATCACCTCGAGACGTAACCCGGTCGTGATACGTCCACCCCCCCTTGTAGCCTCGCAGTCTTGTTCGACACCATACGTCTACACAAGTGTGGACCCAGCTTTACATACTTAATTACCTTGTTCCTATTCCCGTTTATTGCGCAAGCTGAAGAATTACCCTTGACTGGTTCAAAATTGTGTATTTGCATCATCGCCTGGACCTAGACATCTATTTAAAGGTAGTTCTACAGATAACACGGAAATATCTCGGTGGAATGCTAAGGCTTTAAAAGGCAAAACAAACCTAAATATAGCCTGGAAGAAACCCAAAGGTCCTTGCCCTTACCAAATGTATAACATCACAGTTATACTCTCTAATTCAATCGTTGTAAGGTTGAACATCGCTGATTCTGAGTGGATCGTTTAAGTTTGCAGATTCATTGAAACGTCGAAGTGATAAGAGCTATCAAATGAGTTACGCTCAATGTATGCGCACTGCTATTGTAACTTGTGTACATAAATATAACACTGGGTGGTCTTAATATCTTTTAAAGATATTGCTCTTTAGGGTTCCGTAGTCAACATAGTTTTGACATGCCGTCTGTCCGTTCGTCCGTCTACGGCTAACTCAGAGACAAGCTTTAATTTTAATATAAGTTCTCCTCAGGCTGTCCTAAGCCTTTGTAAGATACAAACATTTATATTTGCATTTTTACTAACTTTAACTCTTGCTAATTTGGCAAGAAAATTGGCCCACACCAATATATTAGTCAGTATGGTCCCTTAACTGTGTGTGACATTCAGCACTTGGCAAGATGTGACGTCACGGCTTTGTTTTTTTTTATTGTACTCCAAATGAACCATCTATTTTAGCTGCATTTACACTGCACCAAAGCTGTGCATGCCGCTGAAGAAACGATCGGGCAGTGATCAAATGCACGCGACCCGTTAAGGGTGCAATTGATACTGGCAAATCAAGTTCGCTCTACTTGAATTTTTGATAACCTCCTAAGGCCCCCCGTACAACGAAATTGATTAATGGAATATGAATTCTATTGAGAATAAAATAAATTCAATTTTCTAATTTGATCATTAGTTACAAAAACCAAAGAAATTCCACTTTACTTTCTTTGCACTAAGTAGACCTTTATTTAAATGGCCAGACGAAGGCCTTTTAAAAGGACTTTTAAATATTTTTTGTGGTCCCGCGGCCGTGTGGTTGCCGGCTTAGAATAGTGTCACTCCATGTGTTCCTGTGGAAGTCGTAAGAGGCGAGGAGGCGACTAAGGAATTAAAGGTTTGTTAGACGATGGGCTAGCATCCTGTCACTTAACTAATAAACATATGGTACACAAAACGTCGTAGCCTGTTTGTGCAAAATGTTGTTATAGAATTAACAACAAGTTAGAGTTGTTGGTAATCTGTAGCTCTGCCTACCTCACTCTAGAATGAAGGCGTGAGGGTTTGTATGTATATAAGTATGTAAATGATTTTTTTTTATTCACGAATTGACTTTTCTTTTCATTATTGTCATCCAAAAATTACGAGAGTCCTTTTTTTCTGGTACTTCTTACCTTTTCTTTTTACAAAAAAGCCAAAAGCTCGAATTGTTACGAATAAAAAAATGTCTGAGTGTTTGACCAATCATTTTCCTCCCTAGGGATATATTCTCTATATTCTCTATTATGTATTCGAATTCGTGAGCCTTACTTAGACCTTACAATTTCTCCATGTTCTGCTTAAAGTCGTCTAAAACCAACGTTGGCCAGTTTTCTCCTCTGAACAGGATAATATCTCTATACAACTCCTTTGTAAAACAAAAATTTTGTTGATATTTTTGGCGATCCTCAGACTAAATTCAAAGTTTCGTTGGACTCTTAGCAGTTACGTTTTATTGTAATTATATTGTTTACTTATTTTATATATCATCCAGTAAGAACGTAGTTATTTTTTAATTTGGTTTACTGTTACTGGCGCTTAGTATCTTAAAGTGCTAAGTACCAATGTCTTTATTTTTTGTGTTTTGCTCTAAAAACAACCTATTGCATGCTGCGGTTGTCTATAATTAGTGTAGCATTTCGATTTAAACCTAGTACTTACATGTATTATTATTAACCACTAAGCAATGTATGCACTGTTGACAATCCTAAACAAATAAATAAATAAATAAGTATAAATGCAATTTTCATCCTCCTAGTAAAATATGGTAACCCGTACTTCATCCAAACACGAGAGATGAATAAATTCTACCAACAGAATAGAGAGACTATGGTGATGAAGATATCCTGTTGATGTTCATGCTTATTGACGAGTGACGCGCGGATACTGCAGAGAGCGGACGTCTTGCCGGTGCTCTGAATAACGAATAAAAAAGTTTCACGCGTAATTAACCGGTAGTGATTATAAAATAAGTGCTACTGTGGCGTGCGCTGATCTAGCGACATTAAACATTTTTACGGCTAAGTAACCCCCCGCGCACCACGAGGAACAGAGAGGTCCCCGGAATAATTCATCTCGCTCTAACCGGACTTCGTCACCGTTCGGCTCTAGTCGCTACTTGAGGCCAGGCGGTCCTAAAGACGGAAAAGGACAAGCTGACGCGCCTCTCGCTCAAACAAACTGTGTTAACATCTACCTACCTGCGCTATAATGTCAAAATCATGCGCTGCGTGCCTACAAAAAATAGACACTGAAGCAGCGTTAAAATGCGACCTTTGTAAGGCGTATTACCATGATACGTGTGTAGGTATATCTCTGGATGCCACTAAGGAAGCCCACTTATCTTCCTGGTTATGCCCTACGTGTTGCAAGATAAATCCCAAGGATGACAACACCCCGGTTCGCAAAGTTTTGAGCCCCAAAATTGATAATGTTACTCGTCGCAAGCGAGATCTAAGTGATAAAAGTAACCAATGTTTGTCTCGAGACGAATTAACGGAAATCGTGCGTAATGAAATACGCGACGCCATGAAGGACACTATCGCTATCACGATAAAAACATGCATTACTGCACAGTTTAGAGAGATTTCAGCCAAAATCTCAGATCTAGAAACTTCAATGACATTTTTTTAATGACCAATTTGAGATGCTCAAAACACAAGTGGAGACTGCAAAACCTGATATCCAGCACCTAACAAGAGAAAACCTCCAGTTAAAATCGTCTGTTTTGGAGCTATCTAACCGTCTTAACCAGGTGGAATATTTAGCACGAGCCTGCAATGTGGAAGTTCAATGTGTTCCCGAGCACCGATCTGAAAATGTGCTAACAATGATCCAGCAGTTGGGTGACGTCATAGAACATCCTTTGGAACAAAGTACCATCATTCAGTGCACCCGAATCGCGAAGGTGAACCCCAGCAGCTCGAGACCCCGATCAGTACTCGTGAAGTTCTCGTCACCGCGGCTGCGCGACAGCTTCCTGGCTGCCAGCCACAAATACAACAAGGAGCATCCCACTGACAAGTTAAACGCGAGCCTTCTTGGTATAGCCAGCGAAACTAAAGCTCCGATCTACGTAGTTGAGCATCTCTGTCACGAAACAAAGACCCTGCATACGGCAGCGCGAGCGAGGGCTAAGGAGCTTGGCTACAGGTTCGTCTGGGTCCGGAACGGCAGGGTTTATATGCGCAAGGCGGAGGGCTCTGAACATATCTGCGTAAGGAACACAGAAGTACTAAGAAATATTAAGTAATGACTTTTAAAGGATAGTATTGGTGTTTATATTGCATTTACCTGATATGAATCTTCAAGTATCAAAAGATAATGTATTTTTTTACCAAGCGATTAAGTGTACTTTTTACTAAACGGTCAATTGAATTGCATGTCTTGGGTAATAGGTTACAATCGAATGTCTTTGTTTTTTTTGCTCAAGTGCAATTGTCATATATCCACAACACTATTTATTAATAGAAATTTAACAATCCGAAACTTAGTTGAGTTTGTTTTTATTGTTAAGTTAAAACTAAAGCTGTTTATTATTTCATTTCAGTTAGTGTTTGCTCACGTGCCGCAATGGTCGCGTATTCATGTTTTTTATAGCATTCGACCCACTCATAGGCTGATCGAGAACTTATTATTTTTATTTTTATTTTTATTTTTATCGAACAATGAACTATGTCTAACTCACACTAATGCATCGTTTGAACGTAATTTTATCCTTGCTATTCTTATTATATTGCATTTACAAGAAAATGTAATCTATTTATTATTATTAAGAGATGGGTGTAAGATACATGTTAAGTATATTTTTATTTTAAAGTACGTATGTTTCTTTTTCCTTTTACAGAAAATCTTATTCCCTACCTACTTATCTGTACTCTATAAGAACTATCTTGTTATTGCACGGCAGTTGCATGTTAAGCTAACCTACGGCCGCCTAGGTGGAACGCTCAGTGTGTCGGCGGCCTAAACACAATTAGCGATGATATTGACGCGTTGCGCTTGTGCGATAACAAACAGGTTTCGCGATTGGAAGATTGTACTGTCTTTTTAAATAGCTTTAATGAACCGTTTACGATGCTTACTCAGAATATTCGCAGCCATCACTGTAACTTTGACTACCTCAAATGTGTATTAAGAAGAGCCAATGCTTCTCCTGACGTAATAGTTCTTACAGAGTGCTGGCTTCAAAAATGTCCCCAGACTGAACCCTTAACCGGTTACAACTGCTATGCGTCATCTAAGCACTGTCTGCAAAATGATGGTGTAATAGTCTACGTCAAGACACAGTATAGTGTTCAGATCTCTGAGCCAGACATTAAAGATGTAAATTCTTTACTACTTAAAGTCAATAACCACATTAGCATTCTAGGCATTTACAGATCTCCTAGTTACCACAATACCGTGACATTTACTGACTCCCTAAATGATTTTCTATCGAACTACAAAGAAACTAGACATGTACTTATTACGGGTGACCTAAACATTAATATTGTGCCAGGTATATGCAGCCCAAGCACTGACGACTATCTCAACGTATGTTCGGAGCAAGGGTTTTATCCTGGAAACCTACTGCCTACACGAGGCCTGGCCTGCCTGGACCATGTAATGATTAGGTCAAATCTCAAAGCGGTTGTTGTGGTTTGTAATGAAGACATTACTGACCACTGCCCTGTGCTTCTAATTTTAGATTATAAGCCTATTAACAAGAAGTTAAGATACTCTAAAAAAACCGATATGTCTGCAATAGAGCGCGACATTGCTAGTTTTGACTGGTCTGACCTCTATTGCATGAGGGATGTCAACGTGGCTTGTAACTTTTTGTGCACGGCACTGACTGATATAATAAAAAGAAACACAAAGATAAAGACCGTAACTAATTCCCAGATTAAGACAAAGCAGTGGATAACAGCAAGCCTTCTTAAGTGCATACGTGAAAGAAGTAGGCTTCATTTGCAAGCAGTAAAAAATCCGAACGATGCACTTATCCAAATTCGCTACAAACAATATAGGAATATTTGTGGAGACCTTCTTAAATCAGTTAAGGCAAAACACCACCAGAAGGAACTGCTTGAGGGACGTTTTGATGCAAGGAAGACTTGGAAGGCGGTCAAATCCATTTGCAACATTTCAAAGATGCCGTCTGAGATAAATGAACTTCTCAACCTTGAAAATGACCCCGTAGAATCCCTAAACAAAGTAAACTTATTTTTCAGTTCTGTCGGTGAAAACTTGGCAAAGAAAATACTATCTAGTACAGGTGAAAGCGAAAAAGACCTAGCTGAAAAGCAAACGGAACGTCTCATATCTCCAGTTTCATCTTTTTTCCTAAGACCTACTAACATGCACGAGATTGCCAAGCTCATTAGGGAAATAAAAATAGGTAGTGCTCCTGGATTGGATGGCATCACTGCTGAGGTGTTGCAACTGTCAGTAAAGCACGTCGTCGAGCCCATTTCGTACCTGTGTAACCTTAGCATATCGACGGGAGTCTTCCCTGACTCTCTAAAATATGCGGCCATCACTCCTATTTTCAAGACTGGGAACAGAAACGAGGTAACGAACTATAGGCCTATTTCCTTACTAAGCGTTATAGGCAAAATTATTGAAAAAGTCGTTAATTGTCAGCTTCTTAACTACCTTGAGACCAATAACATTCTGTCCTCAAATCAGTTTGGTTTTAGAAGACACCGCTCCACGGAACAGGCTGTAAATTTGCTCGTAAACGAAGTAGTGCAGCGCTTGGATAGAGGCCATAAGTGCTTGGGCATCTTCCTTGACTTAGCCAAGGCATTCGACACCGTTTCTGTCCCCCGTCTCCTGAATAAACTAGAAAGGGTCGGGTTGAGGGGCATTGTTCTGGACTGGTTCGGGTCTTACCTTTGCAATCGCAGGCAGTGCGTGCGTATAGGTGATATCCGTAGCGGTTTCTCTGAAGTCACATTTGGGGTACCCCAGGGCAGTGTACTGGGACCTACACTGTTCCTTGTTTATATCAATGGCCTATGTAACATGCCACTGCCCAATGCTAATATCATATCTTTTGCTGACGATACTGCAATTCTAGTGCACGGTAAAAGTTGGTGTGATGTGCAGGAACTTGCTGAATCACATGTGGCGGAAGTGATGAGCTGGCTCGGAACTAACTTGCTAAGCCTAAATGTAAGCAAAACAAAATTCTTGTGTTTTTCCATGAACTCGAAAGGGCAACCTGGAGACGACTTTTGCATCAGAATTGTCATGTCCCATTCACAACATGCACAGAACTCAGCAAACCGTAGCGCCTCATCAAACATCATGCAGACTCTCGAACGTACTGACTGTGTTAAATATCTAGGGGTTATGCTGGATAACCATCTTTGCTGGCGCCAGCACATTGAATCTCTTAAAAGTCGCGTTCGCAAGCTGATGTTTGTGTTTCGTACACTCAGACAAGTTGCATACCCAGAGTTACTAAGGAACTGTTACTACGCGCTCTGCGAATCAGTCCTGGGGTATTGCAATTCTGCCTGGGGAGGGGCAGCCAAGACTCACATGGTTCCTTTGGAGAGAGCCCAACGTTCCCTTCTGAAGACGGCCTATAATAAAAAGTCTAGATTCTGCACAAAGACGTTGTTTAGGGAATCAAAGGTACTCACGGTTCGTCAGCTTTTCTTTAGAAAAATTATGCAAAACTACTTTAGGGAAACTAATAAAATATTTGACGCTGATACTAGGCGACGTAAAAGGTGGAAAATTCCTATGTGTGCTACTAGATTTGCGCAGAGGTTTAGTCCATTTATTGCTCCCTTTATTGCCAAAAAACTCTGCGACAGGTTTAAAGATGTTCTCAAGCCACCTTACAAGCGCAGGTTGACGGAATGGTTAGCCCAGCTCGATTACCACGAGACCGAGAGTCTATTAGTCGTAACGCGTTGAAAGTACCCTTCTCTTGATGTTTTTATCGTCAAATTAATGATTTACATTACCCTCTAAAAATATGCGTACCTGCAAACGTCTCAATTACACTTATGTATTTAACTACACGGACGGGTGTACGTCATCTTGTACTGTACATCTCTATATTATTTTTATTATTATTATTAAGTAGCCTATTATGTTGTATCTTCATCCTTATATATTTTATATTATAAATTTATACAGCGTGTGTATGTTAATAATAACATGGCCACTAATTTTAGTGTGAGTAAGTAGTTCAGTGTACTTAATATTCATTAAGTTAAGATAGTATTAATTATCAAGTCATATAGGAATTGATCTGCAATATCCGCAAAGGAACTGTGCCTGTTGAAACTGATTAAAATTGGGCCCTGCAACACAGGGAATCCTAGCGCAGGACCCAAAACCGTTGTTATTCCTTAAGTTAAGTTTTTTCTGAATAAACATTTTCATTTTTTCATTTTTTTCATTTTATTAGGGTTCCGTAGTCAAACTACGAAACTTTATAGTTTCGCCATGTCCGTCCGTCTGTCTGTCCGTTCGCAACCTCAGAGACCCTTAGTATACTAGAAAAAACTACAACTACTAAAAATCTGAAAAATATCTTAAATGATAGCGCATACTATAACGAATTTAAAAGGAAAACTATCACGACTAAATAGACTTAATTAGTTCTTGAGACACAGGCGACTAAAGTGTTTATACCTACTAAAAATCATCAAAGACAGGACCAAATAATTTTAAATAGAAAATTAGCATGTTGTTTTTTGAGATAGTTTTTTGTGCTTGTCGTAACGGCTTCGGAACCCTACACTGAGCATGGTCCGGTATGCTCTTGCCCGGTTTTTTTTGCCTCGCGTAGCTCTGGTGGATACACTTTGTAATAAGTTGTAGTACATACATATACTTAATTGTACAATGTATGACAAAGAAAAAACTTCAAGTTATTACTTTTATTAAAATCACACAAGTACAAATCATAAAAAATTATGTCAAAACAGTAAAGACAAATGTTTAGTTAAGTTAAAAGTAAAAAAAATATAACGTGATATCACTGCATTGTTCGAAATAACCTTTTTTCCGTGATTAAAAAATATTTTAAGTAATCCACAGTGGATATCCTTTTGAGGGATCACTCCCATAGTTGCCTTTAAAGTTATATGGTGACTACAGTAGGAAAGACTATTCAAAAGTATAGAAAAGAAAATGTTCCCAACTCAATTACCCTATGAATACATTTTTAATTACTGCTCATCTTACCTAAACCCTATTAATGTACAAAAACGTTCAGAACCGTATGCTAAAGTTGTTGTAATCTATTCGGGACATATACTCCTTGTTGGTCAAATCACACTTCTCTATCTTGCAGCCGGGAGAGCCCGTAGTACTTAGCCAATCGATCCTGAAACAAGTCATAAGGATAAACAAACAGACATACAATGCAATAGTTTTTTAACCTTCGGGTTTGTTTAGTTCATTCGTTCAAATAGAGTGCGCATTGCACCCTTTGAAGTCGCCGACATCGTTTCGGCATTCATCATCGGCTTCTTTGTACCAATTGTAGCGACATATCTAAACATGTAAACTATTTGAACGAACGAACTTATACCTTTATTTTACTCGCTCTAAGGTGTATATAGTTAGGGCAATTTTTGTTAATAAAACTGTTCGTGTAGTGCACTTTAGACACTCCAATGCAAGTCTAATCGTACTTCATTTACTTTGTGATATCGCTTGTGTTAAGTGACTAAGTATAATCAGTAAAGGAAATAGCGAAGGTCAAAATATGCGGAATAAATGGGCATGTTTTTCACATTATCCATTTTCAGAAGGAGTCCTCTAAAGTAAGTAGGTTGAAGCAAATGCGTTTCAATTAGATGATTATTTTCTGAAAGTGAGTGCGTGAATAAATGGAAACCGCAACCATTAAAAAGGTGTCTATACAGTAGGTCCACGTTTAGATGGCTCCATCTCATTTGGAAAATAACGATAACGACGTTTGTAAACCCAAAGGAGCGTAAAGTAAAAAGAACAGTCGCTGTACGACAAGGTTCGTCACTTTTCGATTCTATGTTAATGCTGTTAAGGTCTAAAAGTGACGAACCTTTGCATACCCCCACTATGCATACATGCTTATTACGCTCTCGTAAACGCAAGGTTACGTTATAGCACTGTAGCGAAGTATTTTGTCTTAATTATTTTTTGGCATTATCGATCGAAGTCTCATTATATCATCTTGTTTACGTGTTATGACACTTATGACAGTAAGTAAGGCTGACATGACATCCCAAATAAGCCAATTAGAATAGTGTTAGAGATTGTCCAATTATATTTAAAAGCGAAGTTAATTAGGCTATACCTACTTATCTACTCACCGAGCCGTATGACAAGACATCAATATTCCGGAAGACAATTATATGTATTTACATATTTTCCATGATACAGCCCGCTTATGCATAATATGCCCTCTAAACGTGCGTAGGTCTTAAACGGTTTCGATAGCGATTTTAATTTGAAACCTAGATTGAATCGGAGTCGGGCCCGTAAAAATTGTCAGCTCTGTTTTACATATTCAAGTTATTCTATTTGTAGAGTTATAACAAGATGTCTAGTAAAAAAATATATGACTTAACTAACATTTGGTCCATGGCCGGCTTCACCCCCTGAATCTTGCCAACGATTGTGCCTTTCTTGGAGTTTTTGACCCATCCCACGACGCCTATGGTCTCCGCTATCTCCTTGCAGAACTTGGTGAAGTAGCAACCTGGAACCGACCACATTGATGTCAAAGATAGTGAAACTAAACAGAGACGAATATAGATGGTTTTTTTTTTGTATAAGCCATTAGGACTTCATTAAGCAATGTTCTTCTTGCTTCAAAGTTACAGTCAATTTGTTAAAATTGTAGTGCTTCTATACTCCACGTTTAAAAAAAAACCTGGTATTGTAAAAGAAATGAACCACCAGGCTTTGGTGTTGGAGGTACCAGGTAATCATGAAAGGGAGGGCTATAGAAATGTTTGAATAATCTGCGCATAGTATCGACCGCTGACACCGACCTACATGTGCGCGCTAATAATACGACGCTAATGACTGCCGATCAATCGTCGATAGCTCTCTATTAAAAGTTTACTATTAGATCACCTTGAATTGAAAAACACGAATAGACCAAAACAGGCTCTCTCTAAATGTAGGCTCTTTCCTTGAGAGTCATCATAACATAACTGACATACCTACCTAAAATAAAGGGTTCAAGAATTGTATTATATTCTCATAGTAATCATCGATGAAAGAAGAGTTATGAATAATATGATGGCGAGCGAGAATGAATGAATATATCGTAGGGGGACGCCTTAGACGCACATACAGTGATCAGATTCGCGATGTAGGTACCTACTAAATAAAGTATAAGGTAACCGATAATTTTATCGATTTCCACTTCATCGATTGTATCATTTCAGGGAATTTCATTTCATTGATTGAGAGCATATCTTGAACATTAATTACGAAGATTATGTACCTATGTGTACCTATAGTGTCTCATAGTAAATTCTCAGTGGACCTTGATAACATGCATTCTGCAAATGTTATAGACGATAACGGGTCGTTTAAAAAAAAAACGTAGGGCTTTAATTAAAATTAAACTTAATTCATCCCTTTTTGTTTCGAAAACGGAACAAATGAAAAAGATTTGTCAGTATCGTAGTAGGTTGGAAAGAAGTGGTCTCTGCCCTTTGGGAAACAGGGTTGTACCTTCTTTTACAGAATATTTTTTTATAGAACGTATCACTTCGCAGAATTTTCATTACTTAGACATCTAATTTCTGTTGAAACCTTATTGTTTCCAGATTTTTTTTTAATGGTCACAGGTCTAACCTAACCTAACCTACGTAACCCATGCTTAAGATAATCTGAAAACAATAAGGTTTCAGCAGAAATTAGATGTCTAAGTAATGAAATTTCTGCGTAGTGATACGTTCTATAAAAAAATATTCTGTAAAAGAAGAGGACACCGGGAAACAGGCATTATTTAATGTAGGTATGTATGTATAGTGTGTAACGAAAGTTGCACATATAGTTTGTATAACTAACTTTCGTTACACAAAGGACGCGATCGTGATTTGGTTTTGATTAAACCTTTAATTACTTATGTAAATAAAAATTGAAAACGACCCTAACGTCAATTCCATTCATTTCGTCAATTTTCGATTGTCGTTTACGTCAGTGTTATGCATTTTGTCTAGGGTTCCAGAGCATTTTCTCTGGTTCCATGCGGATGAGGTGGGAAAAAGGTCTTTGACTTTAAATTGATTGTAGAATGTTATGGTTATGCCAGTTGCAAGTACTGTTAAGATTTTTTGAATCGCGTAGGCTTTTTGTTATCTATAAGATAATAATGATAAGATTTGTTACGCAGCATCATTTTTTACAGCACTAAATTTACCTAATTTACTTGATAAAGCCAAAACTAATCTTATAGTTTTATGAATTTACGCGTACGTTGAACTTACAGTCAAGTCAGCCTACCAGGGCCGAAATTCTAGGTGGTAAAATCCAAACCGTATTTGACCTGGGGGCCTAATATGGCTGCGTATATCGCGTGATAAAGGGGTTTGGGTAAAAGTGTTGTCATTTGTAAAAGTCATATATTATCAAGGTGAGCGGCCATTAGTAAAAGTGGTAAATAATGATAGAATAATTCAAAATAAACATGTTTTGTTATGTAATGTAATACTCTTAAGTGCATCGGAGCCGAGATATTTAATATTCTTACCTGGGCGTACTTTTAGTACCGAAAACTGAACACATATTAATGTTAAATATCTCGGCTCCGATATTATTAAACGCCATAAATTATATATATCTTGTATATTTCGAGGTCCTCTAAATAACTATGTAAAAATCATCCGTGGCCGGTGAAAAAAGATATGACAATATTCTTCAAACAAATTTACCCAATACCCTTTTGGACAAGGCAACCGTCACCTTCTGACACGTAAATAAGTACACGTGCACATTTGACACGTGATATAGACGGGGCCATACTAGGTCCGCTGGGCCTCTATTCTAGGCGGTAAAACGTTTTTGGAATCGTTTTTACCTCGGCCGCCATAACTGTCAAGTAATTAAGATCTATGAAAAGTTGACAAGGTTAGAGGCCAAGGTCAAATACGATTTGTTTTTTATTTATTTTGTCAGCGTTTTGATAGCTCTTATTCACTTGAGAGTAGGTAATGGCGGCAGAGTTAAAAATAATCCATATAAGTTCAAGAATGAAAATTTTAAAATCGAAATCGTTGGAGCAGTTTTATGAAATGCCAACAAATAAATCAATAACTTGTATGGATTTATTTTAGTACTTAATATTTAAAGTGGCTATTTGTGGTCGATATAATAACCAATAATCAGTAGGTAACAGTGATAAGATTTAAACTCATTGTTAATTTAGCCGTAAGAATATTATAACTATCCGCTTGCCTTACATCAGCTCTTTTTAAATTTTCACTTTTTCAACAATGCGACGCGATCCCAATACAATATAGTTAAAAAACAATAAACCGACTCCACATTCCCAAATCGGTGAAATTTGAAGAGTTCTCTCGATTTCTCCTGGATTCCACCATTAGATCCTGGTGACAATGGGACCACTTTGCAAGCATAGGTACAATTCCAAACAATAAACATTTTTCCAAAAAATAAAGGACTCCAGCGCACTGAGAACCTCCTCTTCGGTTCGCCGTGTCCGCCTGTCCGACCAAAGCTGTAATTTGGCAAGATTACGTCGACGTAGTTGTAGAGTAATACATGCACATACAAGTACTTATTCATACATGTACCTACAGCAAAAGTGTAATGTTTTTGTTACAATACTTAGCCCTAATTTTTTTAAATCATCTATGACCGCACCCAATAACTTTAAGTTAATAGAGAATTAGTTCATAGTTAGTTTTTTTTTGAGATTGTTTTTTTTTGTGTTTGTAGTAACGGCTTCGGAATCCTACACGAACCAAGTCCAACAATGGTCTTCCCTGTTTTTTTAAGTGGGTTAAAATTGCGCCAAATAGTGAATTATTTTGGACATGACTATACGTGACGTAAAAGGGAACGCGTTAAAAACTTGACGCAAAGATGCATACATACATACATACATTAAATCACGCCTGTTTCCCAGAGGGGTAGGCAGATATACGTTGCGTCAGCATATTTATGCTTCGGTGTGATGGACTTCTTTAAAATAAAAATTAACTGTCAAGAATTTCAAAAAATAAATTATTTTTATAGCGTTGAAATTGCTTAAACGAATTATCATTTCAACTCTCTGACCTTTCCCAACTTTTGCGGATTTAGGATGACGAATATTAAATAAAAAGATTTGTTTTAGGGTTCCGTTTCTGTATACCAAAGAGTTACTAAGTCTTCGTTGTACCAATAAGGCAATACTGGATCGTATCCTCAAATTAAATACTCAAATGTTTATAATTTTCCTTTCTCCCCAAAATTCCGTCTTGCGCTCAAAAAATATTTATGTGAGCCGTCTTTGAAAACCAGACGAAACAAACACTTACTGGACAAACAAATAAATGATTTGATTTGATTAGATTTGTTACAACCAAGATGAAAACTGTTTACTACAGGAAATTAAACTACAAAAATCCGAGAGAATGCGGAAAATTAAGCCGGCCATACACGTTACGGTTACGGAGAGGTCTACCGGTGCAGGCGATCGGAGCAAAACCAAAAACCAATTCTTTCGAGAGTCACCGTAACCGGTGTGCGTGTGTGCCGTGTCCTCCGGTCGCCTGCGCAGGTAACCTCTCCGGTGGACCGTAATGTGGATGGCCAGCTTAATTTTCAGTGTGTATTTGTAATTCTTTGTACCACATCTTTCTACTGCATATTCAAAAATTTGTTGTTTTGTGGCAAGATTATCTTGCAAATCACAAGTTCAAAAAAAAAAAAAAAAGTTGTCGGCGCTAAAAACCTATGTAAAAACCATATCATCTTTGATCTGTATCGTATTGTCAACGTTTTGATAGCTCTTAAATTTACTTGACGGTAATGGCGGCTGACGTCAAAACAATGCCATAACAGGTCAAATACGATATGGTTTTTACCGCCGGGAATAGAGGCCCTGAATCCTGTCTAGGATAACTTGCGTATTGCGCAAACTGAGTTTATAATGATCAAACCCCGGGGTTTTCGGTGCGGAAACTGAAGAGGTTGATAATTTTCTGAACATTATTATGTGATATTATACTAGACAAGCTGCGGCTTCGTAAGCGTAGTTAAATTAAATGTTTTAAAATAAACCAATGAATAAATACGCTTTCCATTTCTTATTTTAGTGTTGATATCAATCAACTTTAATATTTTTGAAACTTTGAAATTCAGCGCCGCCGGAGACTAACAGTGAGACCATACCTTGTACTTGCCCGTAAACTTCAAACTCCACAGAATACAACTGATTTGGGTCCTCTGTACCCATTTCTAGAACACAACACTTCACGTAAATCTATCACAAAGTAAAAGCTATTACAAAATGACGTTGATTCAAACTGACGTTAGAAAAAATAGTTTCGGTTATTGCCCGCCCGCCCTACGCGGGTTACTACACGCCGCTCAAGTGCCATTGTTACGTCGCCGCCCTGGCTTATCTACTACGGCTATTTATAAAACTTCAAGTGCATCACTGCTCTTGTTATCGACTGATTGAATCTTGCATTGGAGATTTCTCAATCTACTTCTTTGTTGGCAGGTGGTAGTATCAGCAGGTAGCGGCGACTCACCCATATGCTTCAGATTATAGAAACCTAACAACACTGCGTTTGCTATCTAGTTTATTTTTGTCCAGGCTTCAGAATTTAACAAATACCACAAAAATACCTATATTATAGTGAGTGATACGTAGGTATATTAGGTAGATAGGTAAGATAGTGTAGGTACAAAACACAAAAGCTTGACCTTGTTGAAAAGCACTTTCCGTGACGTATCAAGCCCATCACATACGAAGCTATAATTTATATTAATATATCGGAATATAGGTATATCCACTCACAAGCTTTTTGTAACCAGAGTTACCTACCAGTGATATCTTTATTGATAACCTTATTTGCTTAAATATGTTTGGCAAAAGGTATTGTTTCCCAACTGTTTCATTTGCCAACCCATTTTAATTTTCTGTAACCTTTAAATATTTCAGGATTTACATCAGTACCATCGTGTAGAACTCTAAAGGTTAGGTTAGGATAGTTTTAATAAAAAAACTGAAATATTTTCGGTTACAGAACAAAAAGCTAGTTGGCAAATGAAACTCTTGGGAAACGATATATTTAGCCAAACATATTTTGCTCATACAAAGGTAACCGATATTATAACATTATACCGACATTATAGCAAAGAACCACACATTAGGTACCTACTAAGATATGAAAATCTATTCATCTCATTCATTATACTGTTCATTTAATCACCCTAAATCACCCACACTATTGTAGTGAAATTCGACTAGTAAGTAATAGTAACCTGGATCTACCGGACACGTAAATAAAGTAAAATTCAGCATGATACCTTTGATACGACGCTACTTGAAAATAAATTGGCTCCTTAAAATTTCCCGATCATATATTTGTATTTACTGTAGCATTGCTAATTTATATTTTATATGTTGGTTAACAAAGATATTTCAGCCTTCTAACTCTATTTGAGATCTCCCGCAACGTCCGTAAATGCCAGAGCATACCTTTAGGTATTATTGAGGGGCCGGACGCCCCCCTCGAGTAACCGGTTCCGTTCGACAATTACAATTAAATGATTGACCACAGATTGGCCTAGCTTCCTCATCAGCGTGGTGACGTCGAAATGGGTGAAGGATTTTATTTATATGCAACTACGCACCTGACTGGTTTGGTTCAGTTGCCTCACTTTGTAACATTTCTTTTGTATTTACTTTCTGTGCTGTTATTCAATTAAGAATAAGATAAGATCTGAAAGAATAAGTATTTTTTAATTGTAGGTAGGTACCTAATGTATTTTATTATTGAAACTGAAACCGCGCACGTTTGTCGCATGAAGTAGGCACCTACCTACCTACTAGAAAAAAATACGTGTAAGATAATAATTTTTTTCTCACTAACCCTTGAGTAGGTATTTATGGGGTGGAAAAAGTCGATAAAAAAGATAAAAGAAATTTATTCAGTAAGTAGGCCGTACGGGCACTTTTACACGTCAAGAATCTACCAGCGCTTCCCAAAAGGAGATACGAGTACCTGCTGAAAAGAAACGCCGCAAGAAACTCAGCAGTCAGTCATTTTTTAAACATATTACAATGGTACTACTTAATCTAGCATTATATAAAGCAATACATATTAAATTCAATATAATATAAATAAAATGCGTGGATCAGCAGGAAAACATGCAAAAAACCTTACGTGAGAGATAAAGGAAGTACCTAAAAGGAAAAAAAAACTAAAACCCACCTACTCATATTTGTTTATAACTTATAACACGGTGCAAGATGACCACATAATAGTTTCGATATGTTTTCCTACATCAACGGTGTCCCCTAGACAAGATAAAGCTTTTGCAATTGATCAAATTATTATTGACTATGTTTCGGGTTTAGACCATGCATTTTTGTCTGTTAGATAGTCCTCGACCCTATAATACGCTTTAGACATTAACGACTTTTTCAAGTAATTTTTAAGTGCTGGAAAGGGTAACTTTAAAACTATTCTTAACTCTATTTAAGCTTGTCAATAAAAACCGAGCAAGAATATGTCTGATCATGCTCAGTATAGGATTCCGAAGCAATAACTCAAACATCTCAAAACACAACATGTATGAACTAATTCTCTATTTGTATAAAGTTATTTAGTGCTGTCTCAGATGATTTTAGTACGTATAAATAGTCGCCTGTTTCTCAGAAACCAATCAAGTCTACGGGCCTGTTGTTTGATCAGTAGTTAAACTAACTAATCGTCAAGAACCGTAACTAATGGTTAAGTACCAATTTCACCAAACGATGTTAAATGGTAAAATCAGTGTTAAGCGACTGTTAGTTCATAGAACATTTTGACAGCTGTTAACACTCTGTTAAGTGTGATTGATTACTGATTGCTGAAATTCGACATGAATCTCAAGGTTAAGTGTCAAATAATCGATTCTTATTTCGATTTTTTACAATTAGTTGAGATAACTACTGATCAAACACGAATCGAAGACAACGAGCCGTACTCGTGATATTAAATTTAAAATTCGTTGAACTATTGAAGCAGCTAACAAAACGCATCACAAGTGTCAAAACGGTGAAACAAGTGTCAAATGCTATCGCAATTTTTTAAAGAATTTGGTTGTTCCTTATTTCTACCGGAGTAACGCGCATTTTCTAAAATTCAAGTTGCCTCTGATCATTGTTCAATTTGATTCTCATCGATGATAAAAGAAGTTTTGATTTAAGATCGGACACAACGGTGCCGGCTTCCGAAGCTGTAATTTAGTCCAGAAAATAAAATTAATTATTTGGTTTTTTTTCACAGAAGTGCAGAGTATTGTTATTTCCTTAGCAAATACCTTAATAATTTATTCGTGAGATCAGTTATAGATCATTGTATTTTTTCAAAAATACTTTTAAAATCCGCTCAAATGCCGGTTTGCAACAGTGGGGACCCGAAATTAGACGCTGCAGTTGAGGGCTGGCTTAAGATAGATAAGGTAAATCACTTGTCTCATTTATATTTTGCATCTTATTTGTTATAACTGAGATATTCACGTAAGCGCTAAGTGGTGCGGCAAGGTCGTTTCAATAAATGCATAACCAGTAGTAACGAGATTTGAATAGAGCAGGGTAAGGTAATTACATTAAGTCTTGTTAACTCTGGATAGTTATTGACTCTCCGTTGAATTCTACTTGATGAACTCATTGTTCAAAATTTAGAGAATGCTTATTATAAACTAAATCTCAACTAACACAGGTCTTGTCAGGTTGCATGTGAAATGGAAATAAAAGGATTGTGAAGCTAATAATTTCCATGCAAAATTCAAAAAGGTTTCTATCCCCTTAAAACAAATCCGATTTTTAAAATTTTTCAATATTTTGTAGATAGTATTAAAAACTAGGTCTGTAACTAAGAAACAGAGTGCTTTTTCTTTCCAATAAAATATTTCTTGGAAACAAATAAACAAAAAAAAATTACACACAAACCTACTTTATTGAACAAATTACACATCTAACAAATGGTCACACGTCAGATGTCAATATAATGTACGAGAATAATAAAGTCAACACAATAATAAATTTACATCTCCAGTACACAGGACACGAAACGCGAGTTTGACATAATACACGAAATAGCCGTGCTATACATCGCCCGGCATGGCATGATTAATGACAGTACAAAATGTATAACACGTCAAATGAACATATCACATCAAATCGTCAAACATTCAAATTCCTTGAGTTAACTTTGACTTTGTATAAAATATTATATGTTATCATGATACAAATTATGATTCTGTGAATATAAAGAGTTCACTTGTCTGGCTGGGTAAGTCAATAAACCTACCGAAGATATGGTTTAATGCACAATGCACAATAATGCACATCAACAGTGTTTAAGGATGAAAATTATCCCACACTATTTGGGTGTTATTGTTTTAGGGTTTAGGTAAAAATTGTTAAAACAGCCCTTAAACATCAAAACAATGTGCAAATGGGCATTTCTCCACTAATTGGAAAATTTGAACAGTCCCCTGCCAACTTTCTCTTCAAATAATAATGAATTAAACAGTAAAAATTGTACTGTATCACAATTCCAGTGTTGTGCATACCAAAACCAATGCATTTACTAAAGTCAATCTCATGCATTATTTTTATTTTAATCACAATCAGGCGACAGGGGACTGCTTTTGTAGTCTTGGGACAAAATTTGACTAATAGTTGTAATAAAATGATTTACATATTCATTGAGATATTACTTTATTGTAATAGATTGTGTATTCACCTTCTTAAGTTCAATACAGAAACCTTGTAACATTGTAACACATTACTAATATTATGTCATACTTATCAAATTCTGGGTTTGGGACATGCCAGGGTACTGTTTTATGACATGTTCAAAAATGTTTAACTTAATAGTCCGCCTTATTTTTGGTATAATACTAGACACGCTTAAAAATATGGCTATTATTTGACACAAAGACCTTTTTATTTGACATTTATCTAAAGACATTATACCAAAAAAAACAACGGACAGCGATTTTCCAATTAGTGGAGAAATACCCAAATAGAAAGTTAAAATATATCAAGCATAAAAACACATTGTATTTGTTAATTGTTAATTACTTAAGTTATTATGACAAAGAAGTGCTTATTAAGTAATATATTACAGACTAGCTCTGTAATGGAAATTAATGGAAAATTTATGTGGTTTGGCATAGCGTCTGATCAAACTGATAATAGGTTGACATTCGCTTATAAAATTATTAAGTCATATAAAAGCAAAATAAACAACATCTGTGGCATAGCTGGGGTCCAATTTTATTATTGACTTATAATATAATGCTGATGAAATCCTATTTATGATGAGTATGTACCTACTGTGATTAATGGTACAGTCGAGTTTATAAATATGTGTAAAGTTTAGTACCTTGTCACTTTAATCCCTGTGACAATTTGTATATGGCAGTTTAAACATGAGATTAAATAGACAAGGTACTAAAATGAACTCAACTGTACAAGAATTAACAATATTACCCTTAAAGGTTTTTAGACTAGGCCAAAAAACGGAAAATGCGACGATGTATCGTCGCGCCTTCATCCGTGGGGTAGGCAGAGTTACAGAATTACCAACAACTCTTAACAACTTGTTGTTAATCCTATAACCACATTTTGCACATCTAATACATCAGATTTAATCTCTTAATACAAATACAGATGTAGTGAATAATCCTTTCCCATCGTTTATTGTCGGATTAATTTGTATTTATCTAGCTTTCTCAATTAGCTTCAGTACCCATCAATATGCCAACTGAGAAAGCAAGATAAATACGAAGTTATCCGACCAAAAACGATGGGAAAGGATTTTTCACTACATCTGTACAGATATTTATGAATTTTATGATGATTTCCTTCCAATTGTTAATAGATCTGCTATAGTATAACATTCGTAAGTGGCATTACATACTAGTGATAAAGTCTAAATCTAATTCCTTGCTTACATAATTCTGCTTTGATAGCCTCTGAATGTATCTCTGTTATCACAGTGTAAAACTTGTTTTTGTGTTAATACAAATATATATTCGCACTTAGAAAGTGCATTAAATCAATAACTATTAGATATATAAAAACTCCTGATATAATGGTGAGCCCTTCTTCTCTTTTCTTCAAAACAGTCCACCCGATTTTCAAGAAACCTAGCTAAAAACAGGCTTTCTATTTAAAAACAACTGCATCCAAATCGGTTCACCCGTTTAAAAGCTATGGCGCCACAAACAGACACATGCGTGGGAGGGCCAAAAAGTCCTCGTAATTGCATTATGTATATAAGTCTAGCGGGTGGAAGGACCTTGTGCAGGGTCCGTCCGGATCGCTACCACCGTCTTATCCATTAACCTACCGCCTAACAGCAGTGTTCGCATTGTTGTGTTCCGGTTTGGGGATAAGACAGCCGGTGAAATGACTAGCATAGAGGCATTCCATCTTAGTCCTCAGGGTTGGCAACGCATTTGCAGTCTTAGGATTGCATTGCAGTCTTGTGAATGCGAATGTCTATGGGTCACAGTTTCCACTTACCATCAGGCATAAAAAAAAAAGTCTTTAATGAAACAGTATATCAACAGAACCCCGATACGTCGAAGGAGGTGGTTGAGGACGTAGCGCACGCGCGATGGGACAAGCTGCGGGGGAGCATGCTGCACCGGCAGAAGTTCGGCACGGCGGGGCTGCGCGGGCGCATGGCTGCCGGCTACAGCGCCATGAACGACGTCGTCGTGCTACAGACGGCCCAGGTCAGTCCACCACCGACCACCGTAGAACGGTCTAGAAGCTGCACGTCCACATCTTGTTAATACTAGGTAGCAAATACGACCAGATTTGCGACTGGATCTCTAACTAACGAACTACCTACACTACAGTCAGGTT
The DNA here is from genome assembly GCA_963966035.1 of Acleris laterana. NCBI lineage: Eukaryota > Metazoa > Arthropoda > Insecta > Lepidoptera > Tortricidae > Acleris > Acleris laterana. Next base: position 10,503,611 of record OZ014447.1, read on the forward strand.
TAGACAGGGTCAGTTACTGACTCAAAATTAGTGGCAAGTTAGTGCTAGCCCGATACTGACATAGAGTGAATTGTCTTGGAGTCTGACGCGACACCGACCCTAAATTAATTTACGTAGCTCCAAAATATAATGTTGGTCTCTTTAGTGCCATGTCGTAATAAACTTTAAGCTAAATTATAAATTACTAGCGACCCGCCCTCGCTTCGCTTCGGTTTATATGAGTTTTCTGTAACACCTGTGCATAAAGTTAAAAAAAATTATACATATAAACCTTCCTCTTGAATCACTCTATCTATTAAAAAAAACCGCATCGAAATCCGTTGCGTAGTTTTAAAGATCTAAGCATACATAGGGACAGACAGCGGGAAGCGACTTTGTTTTATACTACGTAGTGATGAGAAGTAGGTACGATTTAGTCAGTGACATTTATAACGAAATGGACAACACTTTAATTGGTCTACTGCAACTGGTAGCTGTCTCTAAGCAAAGACCACTATCAATATTGAACAATATTGAAAAAATTACAAGGTTGAAAAGTAAAACTAGAAAGTTACATTACTCACTTAACTTATTTCGGAGGATTAGCACGATGACGAGGATGGCGTTGTGACTATCATATTACTAAATATTCTTATACTTGTGGTATATAAAGTAACTAATCGGCAAGGGTAACAAAGTAGTAGATGAGATTACAGAGGGAGGGATAGCTATTACTTAAATGGTGTCCCCTTGTTTCAGCTACACTCATTTCATAGAACTTATCACTTCGCAGAATTTTTGTTTCATAGGAAGCTATTTTCTCCTGAAACCGTTTTGATTTCGGGTCATCTTGTGATGGCTACAAGTCTAACCTCACCGAACCTATTTGAATGAATCATATTTAACATAACCTGAAATCAACACGGGTACAGCAGTAAATGGGTCATACACAGCAATCACAAAAACAAATGTTGTCTCTCCTGCCTGTGGTGAATAGTTAAGGGCTTATGTGCATATAAGTTATGTTTTTATTTGATAGGACTAAAGTAGACGTGACGCCGTTTATGCGGAAGAGGGTTCAGCCAAAAAATTTGGGCTTAAACACGTTAACTTCGGGTATGTCCACAGGAAAGACGGGAACCTAAAACTGTGTATGACCCAAATAGCTTTCTATGAAATGAAAATTCTACGAAGTGATACGTTCTATGGAATAAGCGAAACAAGGGGACACAATATTAAATAGACAAAAGTCCACGGCATAATTACGACCCCTATTTTCAGAACTGTTAACTCTAAAACCACCCAACCAAATACTAGTAAAACTAGTTCTCTTCCTAAAAAACTTCGTCCAAATCGATTTATCCGTTTGGAAAGGGAAATTTGATGTCATACACAGACAAACAAAAGACTTGCAGATACACAAACAGACAAACGACCCTCTCTTTGCGTCTAGGGTAAATAATGAAGATTGGTCCCACTATTCCTACTCGTAAGCATACTGCGGCGTTGCAAGCTCAGCAGTGCAGGTGATTGGCAGCCACGCACCGGATTTAATGTTAGTATAATTAATACCAATCCGTTGTAAAGTTGCTATAATTGTTGCTCGAAAATAAACAACAAATGAGGCTGGTTATCTAATGTCAAAAAGGTGGAACCCCAAGTGAGCCGATAACAATTATTTAAAAATAGATGACTTGTATAATCTGCCAGTTACTACAACATAATGGCTACATAATTAACTTTTGAAGTAGGTGATTCGGAGAAGGTACCGTAGCGTATGAGTAAAACCCCTGAGTAAAACGACAAAATTATGATCATGAATTCATGAATCTTACTGCAAGAACTTAAATACCTACTGGCTATACCTACTATTAAAAACCAAAAAACGTAAAAAGAATATACTGCCGCACTCGGAGACGTCAATTAAATTTAATGCTTGTTTAGTGACGTGTTGTCTTATTCTATTGCTATGCAAAGAAAGTGACAGCAGCAACTTTAATCAAGCATTAAATTAAATCGACGCAGATAATATTCGAAGTCCTTAATTAAAATACGAATGAAATAAATAAAAAGCAAACTTTAAAAACCAGACTACATTTTTTGATATTAGCGTCGATATTAATGTTAAAAACATAAAATCCGTCATTTTGTTTTTTTAAGAGTTTTATTTCACACTCGCGCCATTAAGACGAATCTAATGGTAATGACGTATCAGTTCTTTAAATAATTTAAGCCGTTGAGTCATTACGAGCGGACAAAGGAACGGATAAATTTTACATACATACAGGTCAAACGCATAATACCCTTTTTAGGCTTCACCACAGTCGAGGAAAAAATGGTGCGGAAGAGAAATTAGATCGACGGCTGTGTTTATAGGATTTTGATGTGGGGGGGAGAAAAATAACGGCCCCTCTGCTCGACTTATAAGCCATTTGATTGATTCATTAACGACTCATTGTTTCAGGGCCTATGCTCGTACATGAAGAAGGAATGCCACCAAAGCCAACTCCACAATGGCGTGGTTATCGGGTATGATGGAAGATACAACAGTAAAAGGTGAGTTATTCGCCCTGATCGATCAAACATATTGTCCTTCCGCTTTAGGAAACTTAACATTAATGTGACCAATTTAGTCACAATAATATAAATGCGATTTGTTGTGCGTGTTATATACCTACGTATGAAATATAAAAAATAGCTTATATCCGTACTTAATACGTAAGTAACTTTTAACCTATCCCGAAAAAAACATTTCTTGTGGGATGGTCCACGCGGACGAAGTCGCCGACAGAAGTTCATAAACTATAAAATCAAACTGATATACATTGTTATTCAAAGTTTATAGTTCTCATTTGCCGATAACTTATCTTCTGACATGTAAATAATACAGATTTCATCACTGGTAGTACGGAGTATAAGCGCCGTTGCTAGCTACTTAGCACGTTCGTCTGCTAAGCGACTTTTATAATGATCAGTTGTTGATAATAAAGCGACGCGACGCTCGATACGGAAACAATAGCTAACAAAGAATGTGTTATACAGTCATTAAGTTCTGTAACTCACGAAGTTGCTAAAGTTAGAATGTATTCCGTTTTCTTTAGATAATTTATGTATTCCACTGTTATCACTATATCAGCTAGGTAGGTACGCTTTTTAAGTACTTTTCAGATACCTTTTATTGACACAATTTTATGTTGTCTGTACTTTAACCACTGCCAATAACTTACTTGTGAAATTGCAATTTTAATTTTAACTAGTCTAAACTCTACCTAGATCTAATTAGTCGTTGAGAAGTGCTATATTATAAGCCAGCTTGATTGAACCATATTATTTGATTATCATCAAAATTGCATAAGTAGGTAAGCAAGGCGTTTTCTATCTGGCTATTAATGTAGGTTAAAACTACACGCCGAGCGTCCAGTGGCGCCCTCGTTACTATTATTTTAAAATAGGTGAAAATGTCCTCCTCCATTCCTGTATCCCTCTCATCATCTCCCTTACTTAACCTCAAAAACTACTGCGCCTAAAATTAAAAATAATAATTAGAACTGCCCTTAATAAGTTCGCATCGTGTAAGTTCCTTTCAATGTCCAGTATAAACTGAGATATACGTAGTGTACATCAGTTGATAAGTAGACTTTGCGTCAGTGATCCTGCAATACCGCGTAACTAACAAATTAAACAACAACAACAACACGCCGCACTCAACGACATCATTCGTCGGTCTCTTGCCTCAATAAAGGTCCCGGCTCTTTTAGAGCCGACAGGCATTTCTAGAAATGATGGCAAGAGACCTGACGGAATGACCTTGGTCCCGTGGAATATGGGACGGGTGCTAGTGTGGGATGCAACCTGTGTAGACACAGCGGCCGAAAGCTTGAAGGTAGTAAAATATAGTGGTCTCGGCCCAGAATATATGTTTATTCCATTCGGCGTCGAGACCCTTGGTCCGTGGGGTCCTAGCGCTCGGAGCCTCTTCAAAGAAGTTTCGAAGAGGCTCATTGACGTCACGGGAGACCGAAGAGCTGGCAGTTTCCTCGCTCAACGTATAAGTTTAACCATCCAGCGAGGAAATGCTGCCAGCATCTTTGGTACAATGACGCAGGGGCCATTCTTAGATTTAATGTTTTAGTTAATTTATATATTTAGAGTTAGTTTTATTTAATTTTAGTTTTCTTTTTCAGTTACTGTGTTTTGTTGTATTTTTTTTTTAATGTTATTATTCACTTTCTAGTATATGATTAAATTAATAAATAAAACTACTTACAAATTAAATAAGTTGCAAAGTACACCTTAGCACGTAAGTCAGTAGATAAGGTACATTTTGCAATTTAATGATTTTTTTACTTACGCGGTTTGCAAGATCACCGACGCTTGGTCTTTAGACCACAGACTCACAATTGTCCGGTAATTTTGTAGGGTTCCGTAGTTCCTTATAGTTTCACCATGTCCTTTCGTCCGCAGCTTAACTCAGAAGCTCTTAGTTCAAGAGAGCTGTTATTTGGCATGAATAGATTTTAGTCATGCCGACAAAGTGGTAAATAAAATACGAAAAAAAAAAATTGTAGGAACAGCTGCGGAATCAGACATGCTCTCGTCCGGTTTTTAAAGCAAATGTTTCTCGCAAGGTTCGCGGAACTAACTGCTCGCGTGTTCGTGGCTGCATCGATCCCGGTGCACCTGTTCTCAGCTGTGTGTCCGACGCCTCTGGTCTCCTTCGCGACCATCTTATACGGCGCGGCCGGCGGGGTGATGGTCACCGCATCTCATAACCCCAAGGAAGACAACGGGTACAAGGTTTGTTATTAAATGATAACATAGAGTAATTTTATTTTAATTTTCTAGGCTACAAGTGAAACCCATGAGTCCTGGAACTATTAACCATCAGATGACCAGTCCACAGTTTACCTACTCTATGCCATAATGAAAAAATACGATAATGCTCCTGCATTGACTCCTATAGGTAGGGGAGATTTCGATTCGACTCGCGGTGTTTTCCCTAGAATATAATCTATATTTAAAACATTCGTTAGGATTCTAATAACCATAGTGGAGATAAAGTAGAATATAAATAATTTATTCAACTCAATAACATATCGCACTGCTAGATTAAAATAGTAGTAACTCAAAATACAATGCATATTAAAATCAACTTTAATTCAACTCCTTTGAACTTAAAAACAAACTAGCAAGGATTTTGGGTTAGTACTGTTTTGATCTAGCAGTGCGATATTTCAAAAAAGATGTCAAGCTGAACAAGACATTTAACATGGCGTTGAAAAGGGCTCCTCTCAGCTTTGTGCCGCAGCAAGCGCTGGTTTTTACAGGGATCCTGACTTAAAAACTGTGATATCTCTGACCCGCTCCAGCTTCGTTCGTCTCACACCGTTGTTTCATTCGATAGCAATGCAATATTTAAAAGAAGCACGGTGTCCACTAACAAACAGAAGCCATTGGTTAAAATTTGAATAAAGCTGCCTATATACTTACTCGACGGGTAACGATGTTTGTTCTAGACTGGGCTTCTATTCTAGGCGGTAAAAACGATATCGTCTTTGAACTTACAAGGTATTATTTTTAATTTGGCTGCCATTACTTTCAAGTAAATGGGAGACACGTTGACAGTAAGATAAGAATCTCGGCCCTGTCCTGATTATTTTCCTCCTACCAAATCGCTAGAAGGTTTTGTTTCACATAAGTTCATTAATATTGAATTATATTTCAGGTGTACTGGGCAAACGGGTCGCAGATCACGTCTCCGCACGATGATCATATCTTAGAAGAAATCACGCAGTGCTTAAAGTGAGTTTTTGCCAAAACTATAGTAAAACAAAGTAACTACAAGTTGCATTCGGCGAACGTTAAAGTTAGTTATCGAAAATGTACATAATATACTCTGGATTGACTGTATGTATGTATTTAATAGATATTATAATACTTCTTTGGAAGTATTTGTTGGATTGTGTGAGTATTGCCGTCATTGTCATCTTCCGACAAATTACTTTCACTGTGGGACATAATAAGCCTTTCCGTGTCGCCAGCATCCAGCGAATTCCCGCAATTTTCCCCGTTGGTCTTGTAATAAAATCTATTATTATTAGTATGTATGGATCCATTAATACTAGCGATGCATCCGATACCGATACCGATACCGATATATCGGCGATACTTCGGGTTAGCCGATATATCGTCGACGATATTTTTATGACCGATTCAACAAAACTTTTTAATTTTAAAATGTAGTGTAAACGAGCGTTTTGTCTCGTCTATTTCGTTGCGAACGAGGCATGAACTATGCTCGGGGAAACCCCGCGCTTGTGAGTGTCTTGTCTCTCCCGCCCGCTTTGGCCTCGCGTCTATTTCGTTGCATACGAGGCACGTCCCAATATATCAAGAGATGCAGATCCATTCGTTTTCTGGCGCAATGACGTTTTATACCCAAACTTAAAAAAAAATGCGCAGAAGTACTTTAGTTTCCAAATGAGTTCTGTCGCATCTGAGAGACTATTTTCCAGCGCAGGTCTTATTCAAACAGACTTGCGAAATAGCCTTTCTCCGAAAAATTTAAGATTACTTTGTTTTTTAAACAAAAATCTTATCAATGCTAATTTTAATTACTAAATTTTTTAATTATCTAATATTAACCTTTGTATCTACTTCTTATATTAATAAAAATAAATCTGTCTTGTGGTTTATTTATTATGCCTTCATTTTTGAATTCACAAAAAGCGTATCGGTATCGGTTATCGGTATCGCCGATATTTTTATAAGAGTATCGGTATCGGTATCGTATCGGCGAAAAGGCGTATAGATGCATCCCTAATTAATACCTTACTAGTATTAATAGATTTTTCATACAAAAAATACTTGTTTTATGTAACTTATTTATCGGTATTATTATGTGTTTTTTAGAATATTTTCGAAATTGACGTACTAATTGATTATTAGAAGAGACGTCGTGGCAACCGCTAAAGATTGCTCATGTGGTGACAGTTATTATCACTTAAAGCTTAAACAAGAGCTCGAATCGGAACTAAAATCAGGAATAATATTTTCATTTTCAGCATACCCGATGCCCATTGGGTTACCGACAACATTCGTTCGCACGAGTTAGTAAAGGATTGCCTCACAGAGGCCACAACGAAGTACCTAGAATACATAAAAGAGAACGTAACGTCGGCCCAACTAGACGAGAACAAAACTTCAGCGATCAAGACCGTGTACAGTGCCATGCACGGAGTCGGGTACAATTACATCGTTAAGGCGTTTGAAGTTGTCAATTTGAAGGTGAGAGTTGATGTTAGTCTATGAACTAGGTAGTATATGTATGTTCATTTTTTACAGCTTCAATAAAAGCTGATTCGTGTAACAAATAAGTTGAGAAAAATATTTCTCCTATAGCTATAAAAATAACTAAGATATAAACCAACAAAGATTTGTTCCTATTTCTTTCTAGCAAAACAGAACTTACCATGTTTATATGCCCAACCTGTTACATGACGACACGATGTATATCAGATCTTAGTTTAATCGCTGTCTAATTAGCACTTTAATACTTGTACAGTCAGCAAAAGAAGTAGCTACGCAACCGAAGAGTTCAAAATGATCTGCACTCGACTCTCTTGTTAAGAGAATGCCTCGTGTCCAGATCATTTTGAACATGTTATTCTGCCTAGCTACTTTTGATGCTGACTGTAATCATCTGTATTCCTTGGCCGATTTTAATTTTTGATCTCTCTTACGGTAGTTTCATAATTTGTTGAGAATGCGATTTAAAAAATCCATCCATATTCCTTATTGAAAAAAAACCTGGTTGATGGCGTGCTCGTTCCTTCTTGAGATAACTTTTTTATTACTTTTATTGCTTTGTAAGTGTAGTATAAAGCAGTATATCACTCGAGGGTAAGCACAGATTACTTAAGTCATGTGATTTACAGCCCTCCGCTTTGCATCGGCCCGTAAATGAAAGAAAGAAAGCAAAAAACATATGTTCATTTGTTTTATTTCATTTGATTTTTTAAATGCACACTCTGTTAGTAATCCTTACTCCCTTTGGTGTATAAACTACTGTTTAATTTACTTTAAAATGTCTCACGACGGGAATCTCACTCAAAATCAGTCATTTAAAACTGCCCTTGGTTGCGGTCACCATAGACTATGATAGGCACTTTGGCACTTTCCTGCGTCTCATTACCAGCTGGTTCCTTCAACCATTTTGTCACGATACATAAATAGGTATATATCCGCAGCCACCGATAAGCGTGTCCCAGCAACAAGACCCGGACCCCGAGTTCCCAACAGTGGTGTTCCCCAACCCAGAGGAGCCGGAGTGTCTGGAGCTCAGCAAGAAGCTCGCGGAGGAACGAGGAGCCAAGTTGGTGCTCGTCAACGACCCTGACGCTGACAGACTGGCGGTAGCGGAGTTTGATGACAGGTTCGTTGTAACTTCATGTTAAAATACAAATATTAAAGATTCTTGAAAAGTGGTGGTTAACTTTTAATTGATGTGATTCGATTCGTTTTTTTTTACAATATGAAAGGTCCTATCCAAAACGTTCTCTACAATTCTACGTTGATAACATAATCGTAACAATCGATTTAGGTTTTCAGTCGAAACTTTATCAAGCATGGTGGCTTGAAAAACGCGCCCGCGACTTCTTTTCCGCACTGCGTCTTCCTCGAACGTAAATGAAAATAAACGCTCTTTCTTTACTTAGAAAATAAATAAATATATGTTTTCACACTGAGCTAAAAGGTTACATAAACAAGGAAATAAGAAGACAGATACAGTGGTTATTGTTGCGAAACGCTGATCTTTTATTTGGATCGCTCGGTGGAAACGGAAATACAAGGAGAAATTGACACAGACATTACGGTATATTTAGTTAGACATACATAGGTAAAAATAAAAAATAAACTAACTAGTGTGTGAGATGGTTCGTAAGAATATTTAGACAGGGCTCAGGCGGCAACCGGAAGGACTAACTAATTAAAGGTTCGGGCAAACATAACCGCCTTGCACCGGATCGGCTTAAAGTGGAATATTGAAAAGTGAGGTTTGAATTGTGTTAGTAGGATACATTTATTAAAGTTTAAATGAAAACATGACCCGGGCGCACTTTGAGCAGATCCGGTCCCAGCGGTTATGTCTGCTTCAACCTTTAGTTATAATAAAATTGTGAATATTAAGTTTACTTCTTACTCAGACAAAGCTGTACAGTCCCGGCTTATTTCTCAGAACGAACTCGTGGAAGGTGTTTTCCGGTAACGAGATGGGGGCCTTACTAAGCTGGTGGTTGCTGAAGCACTCGACCGTCGCGCGCGAGGACGCCTACGTCATCACCAGCATCGTGAGCTCCAAGATGCTGCGCGCTATAGTTCGCGACCGCGGACAATTCGTAGAAACGCTCACTGGGTTCAAGTGGATGGGTGAGTTAAACGCATATCAAGTTGTTTTTATTGCTCTTTTACCAAAATCAGGGATGTTATACGTTTGATATTTGGCCGTTTATCAAAGTTCTCAACAAATGGACCTTTGTGGGTTGGACCGTTAAAGAGTTACCAGCCATTTTCGCCTGCTGAGCTCATAAAAATTGACATCTATTTACAGATTTTCTAGATGTTCTCATTTTTGTAGCTCACCGTTGACTGAAACTCTTACGCCTATGATATTAAACACGAGTGCCCTCACTCAAACGTAAACGAGATTACTACGTTATTTAACGTACTTACAGGCACACTAATTTAATTGGACAGATTAAAAAATTTACTCCCAAGTAAAACTCTCCAGAGATCACGTGGTGCTCAGAGGCCTATGCCCAGCAGTAGACCTCTTTGGGCTGGTATGATGAGGGACATGTCGTTCGTTGCAGGCAACACGGCGTTACTGTTGATGCAGCAAGGCAAGCAGCCTTTGTTCGCGTTCGAAGAGGCCATCGGCTACATGTGCTCCCCCCGCGTGCCAGACAAGGACGGCGTATCTGCTGCCGTGCACGTAACTAAATCTTCTAAGTGATATAGAGTATTTGGTAACCGAGTACAAAAAGTTCAAGTCCATATGCTTATTCATCTTAGCGCCTCAAAAAGCCAGGTTTTGCTGTTTAAACACAGAGGGTAAACTCGATTTTTCTGAGTGCGAAAGACAGGGAGCAAAATTCGACTGCTGCGAGCGTGAGACAAAGTAACATTTTAATAAAAACAATGGGTGGTGGTCAATTTAGGTGGGTGTGGTTGATTTTTAACCATGTTGTATTTTTTTTACCAATATGTGCAACACTAGACCAAATGTATGTCTTAATAGCGGTTCCCGAGCCCACTTCGTCGGGCAATAGTTCCCGTGGGAATTTCAGGAATTCCTTTCTTAGTGCACCTTTACGGTACCTAAGCTATGTCCCTTCCAAATTTCAAGTGCTTACGTTTAGCCGTTTAGGCTGTGCGTTGATATGTCAGTCAGTCAGTCAGTTTCTCCTTTTATATATTTAGATGTCTGCGCTCAGGATTCTAACACAATATTAAAATTATAGAATTCTTCCTTATTCGGGATTCAAAATCAACACTCGCAGCAAAGACCAACTTTGCTCTGTTGTTGCACAAATAAGTATCGTTGACATAGATATGGCATGTGCCAGGTGGCGTCCCTGGCGTCGCACCTGCGCGCGCGCGGCTCGTCGCTGGCGCAGCAGCTGCAAGCGCTGTACCGCGAGTACGGCTACCACGTGTGCCTCAACGGGTACTACATCTGCCACGACCCGGCCGCCACGCAGAACATATTCCGAAGGATCCGCAACTATCACGGGCCTGGACAGGTATTTATAGTTTATACACTCACTATTGCAATTCACCCTTATATCTTGGTTATGTTTATAGCAATACAACAAATGACTTTTTCAACTGTTTGTTACATGAATCAGCTTTTATTTAAACTGTGAAAAAAGTCATGAATATTCCAGGGGCCTCCAATCCACATGGTAAAACCATATTGCGTTTAGCATGTTATCGTTACGATAACTCTTATTAACTTGACACTCTTGACAGTAATGGCGGCCGAGTTAAAAACAATAAATTAACCTAATCATAACCATAACATGTAGGTCAAAAGCAATATAATATTGTTTGGTCCAGCAGAGAATAGAGGGCCCGTACAGACCTACGGAGAATTATCCAGATCTAAGGAATACTTAATCAAGCTTTCGTTTGTCGTTCGTTACTATTATTTTTATTTAGAATTATGAAGTGTGTGTAATGATAATCATATTTTTTTAAGAAAAATGTTTGTTTTTTGCAGTATCCTACAAAGGTAGGATCCTGTGAAATTGTTTCAGTAAACGATTTTGCGGCTGGAATCAAAATACCTGAAGAAGACACTGATGACCGACATCTAAGTAAGTATCGAGAACCTAAATACTAGTACATACATACATAAACTCACGCCTTTATTCCCAGAGTGGGGTAGGCAGAGCTACAGAATTTCCAACAACTATAAAAACTTTTTGATAATTCTGTAACCACATTTTGCACACTTAGGCGAAGATGTTTACCAGTGTATTAGTGACAGGTTGCAAGCCCATCGCCTAACAGTACTACACGCCTTTATTACCTTAGTCGGCTTTTACGACATCCACGGAAAGATACGGAGTGGCACTATTCTAATCCGGCTACCACACGGGGAATCCAGCTACCACACGGGGATATAATACTAGTAATAGTGTAAAATTAATTAAATAAAGTGTTTTTGCTTGAGATTTTTGATAGTGTCTCACTCAGTGGTGGTTGAACTGTGAAAGATTTGACGCTCGGAGTAAGTAAATCCATAATATCTTGAAAAGAAGTGCTTGAGACATTTAACTGCTAGACTGACTGATTTCTTTCCGTAAGAAAACAACCCATTCTATGATTCAAGGAAACCAGCAGATCATATTAGTTTATTGGCCTCGTGACAACAGTGTCATCGAACAAATAAAATATACCGTATAACTTACGTCAGACAAGACTTTACAAGTGTTTGATCTTATTCAATTATGCAATGAAAAATATATATCGAAAGTATCAACGGTGATTAAAATGTGAATAACTTTACGCCAGGGGATGTAAACCCATTAAAATACCTAAACAAGAATTGCTTTTGTGGTCAACCCAATATTCTCCCTAGCGTTTACCATTATTATGTCCTAAACACCTTGCAAAATATTGCGTTTTATGATCAGGAGAAGGAAAATAAGCACACAGCTCGGGTCCTAGTGAAAAAGGGTATAAATCTCCTGAAGATCAAGTGAAAAAGGGTTTCAGTCTAGTATACTCCGTTTATCTATATACCCTTTTTTAATACGAGTGAAGTCGACTTGTACCCGTTTTCACTAGGATCCCAGCACCTGATGGCAAGTGGGTTCTAAGGCCCAGTAGTCATTTAGAATCTGAAAACAATACATGCACTGCCAACCGTTGCAGTGCGTTATAAACACTTTCAGCACTTACCAAGACATACTAATCGGAGAGTCTACCTGTACTTAAAGCTTGCCAAAAAAATAGTTTTTTTACAGATTAGGTGACGTAAGTAACGAAATTGACAACATGATCCATTTATCCGTTCATGTTACAAAAGTACGTTTGAGAAACGTATCATTTAAACTGTCATTTCACCAAAACGTATTTGTGCTGTAACCGTTACATACAAGTTACATGGTCTTATTACTTGTTAAGACTTGTCATCACAGCTTGCGCCGAGAAGGCCCTTTACCTTTACCTTTTTGCATATTAATGTTTTTTTTTAAATGATACGTATTGACAAAATGATTTGATTTAGTAAAATTAGTGAACCATCTCGGCTATTGTTGCAGATGTACTAGGCACGGGCCTGGACCTGGACTACACGTGCGGCGAGATGGTGATCCTGCAGTGCAGCAACGGGCTCGGCGTGATCGTGCGCACCAGCGGCACCGAGCCCAAGCTCAAGTACTACACCGAGCTGGTCTGCAAAGCGGATGACGCTGCGTGAGTACCAAATGAAAGACATGCAACGAGATTATTTGACACATAAAGGGTGAGTACTATTAAATTGTCGCCAACATTTTCCGTATTTTTTTTTCGGGCTCGCATCCTTTTTGACTAAAACTTATCATATTTCAAATTTAGAACGTATTTGCATGTTTTAGTGTTTAAAAAAACATTCAGTTGTGGTTATCAGTCAAGATGTCGTCAAAAGATAAAAGCGTTCGTAAATTAATTTTGCGAGAATTTTCAATAAATCCCAATGTGTCTACTTTGGATCTTGCGAAATCGTGTAATACAAGTCGGAGAACAGTGCAAAGGACCCTAAAAAAACTAAAACAAGGTGGAACTATTGAAAAAAAGCAGCGAGAGGGCCATCCTACAAGGAAACGGGACAAAAAATTGGATTTAAAGGTGTGTAAGCTGTTTGATCAGAATCCGGCAATCTCTTCTCGAGATGTGTCCAAAAAGTTGGTACATGTCAAAGAAATGTACAAAAAATAAAAATAAAGTATGGTATTTCTACTTACAAGAAGCAAAAAGCCCCCAAAAGAACTGTAGAACAGTATAATCGAGCAATTAGACGGTCTAGATTTCTGTACACCTTGTTAGTTCAAAAAACAGGTTGCTTAATTATTGATGACGAAACGTACGTAAAAGCTGATTTCAAATCAATTCCTGGAAACCAGTACTTTTCTTCTCGCAACGTCTCGGGTCTACATGAATCAGAAAAAGTGATTCCAGTGGAGAAATTCGCTAAGAAGTTCCTCGTGTGGCAAGCGATATGCCAGTGCGGCATGAGAAGTTCGCCTTTTGTAACCACTGGCACAATAAACACAGATATTTATATATCCGAATGCTTAAAAAAACGGTTATTACCACTTGTAAAAAAACATACTTTTTCGACATTGTTTTGGCCAGATTTGGCAAGTTGTCACTATTCGTCGCGAGCTTTGGAGTGGTATAATCAGAATTCTGTCGATGTAGTATCGAAGAATATGAATCTGCCAAATTGCCCAGAACTACGGCCGATAGAAAAATACTGGGCTAATATTAAAACAAAGTTGCGAAAAACATGCCAACCGGCCACATCATTGCCCGATTTCAAAAGAAAGTGGATGAAATGTACAAAACTGATCACAAGTGAATCAGTGCAAAATTCTATGAGTAGCGTCAAGAGTAAAGTCCGAGAACTCTCTCGTCGTGCTCTGGAGAAACCTTAATTGTGTTAGCTGATCCATTTTATGTCTTTAACTTTCTTATAATAAAAAAAAATGAGTTACTAGAACATTATTTCATTTTGCAAAACTTAATTCAAATGGCGACAATTTAATAGTACTCACCCTTTAACAGCCAATTAAATGCCGCCATTAGGAGGTCATCATCAGCATTTCACAGGTGATTCGTCCACTGCTGGACATGACCTCCGCCGAGGTTTGCTACAAGAACCGGTCCTGCGCCGCTTTCATCCAGGTTCCAGCAACATTAGCCACGTCGTCGATCCATATTGTTGCAGGTCTACTCACGCTGCGTCTTACGATACACAGACGTCATTTGAAAACTCTTCGACCCCATCGGCCATCTGTTCTGTTAGCTATGTTCCCGCCCACAGCCACTTAATTCTAGCAATTCTTAGTACTATGTCGGTGACTGGTTCTCGTATGGGTTTCCTTATTCCTTAGAAGATTAATTTCATTAGGAGGTCCATAATAGTACATTACTTAACAAGGGCTGTAAAAGAAAGAAAGCCCGAAATCGCAGGTATTTGAGACCCGAGCCGTAGGCGAGGGTTGTAAACATGCGATAGAGGGCTTTCTTTTTTACTGCCCGTGATGAGTACACAATTTTACGTCTTCACCTGGCCACAATGCGAGTTTTACCGTGCGCGCAGCGTGCGATAAAACTCACATTATGGCCAGGTGTTACGTAAAGATTATTATCAAGTACTTAGGAATGACAAGTCTTTTTTTTTACAGAGAACAAAATAAGATGAACGCGAAACTGAAAGATATGGTGAAGGAATTCATGGAGGAGTTACTGCAGCCGCGCGAACACGGATTGATCGGTGGAATTGCTTAAAACTCAAGAGCTACCTACGATTTTTGTTCTGAACCGTGTGTTTTTTTTTTGTATGATGGGTTAGTCAACATAGCCTTTACCACTTCAAATTAATATCGTATAAATAGAGTCGAACCGTAAGCAACTAATTTCTTGTTTGAATTTAGCGGTGATGATTTAAAAAAAACACGACAAATTGCGCGTTTGGAAACTTAGATGTTGTCAAATTGCGTACGTCCTAGCTGATTGCTTTAATTTTATTGTTTGTTTTAAAATAATACGACTCTACAAATGATCATTAATTAGTTGTGGGTTATGATACGAGATTCCGTTGTCAAAGTTGTTTCCCGTTCAAATTATGTTTTAAAATATAACTAGCTGTCTAGCTGTGTAGTTGTAATTGTTAATGACTAAACAATTTGATCAAATGAAACAGCACGGCATTCGTGTTATTGAAACAAAGGTAATGTAGTAATTATGTTAATTAACGAATACAATAAAGTTACACAGAACTAAACGCCTTATTAAACTGATCTTTGTTGAGATACCTGTCTCATGATGTGTAAAAAACAATTGCAATTTTCTGACGTCACTAAAGATGGCCATCTCAGTCAACATCAGTTTATTAGATACGGCCCTAAGTGTGCGGTTAACTTTTACCCGTTGTACCCGTGAGAAATGTAAAAATACCTATGAATATTTAGGATCTTTCATATGAGTGCAGTTTGAAAACTTCAAAGAAACAATTACTTAGCTTAGCATTTGTGCTGTATACGTAGATGCACGTGTATTGTAAAGGTTATTTTGTATGGGTGCATTTCCACTCAAGCGAAGCTGTGCAAAGAGCCAGGGAGAGCGGAGACGACCAATGAGAAATGTTGCGATATTCGGTACAATCAATCTAATTGGTCATTGTCACCTCTCTACTTACGTTACTTATTAGAATTGTTACTGAGTCAGTGTATCTAGCAGGTAAAGCCATAATGTTACTTAAAAATCATTATTAGGTATATCATGTAACCATTTTAATACCTCTTATAAATAGGTATTTTAAACGACATAGAACCGTAGGTACTTAAAAACATTTTAGACCTTTCTAAGTTTGGTATGAAAACTTAATGAATCTTACAAATATACTTCTTATTTTTCTATTTCTATACAATAATAACTTTCTTTTTAGTAAAATAGATGTATGAAAAAGTTACAATTCGCATTCTAAGAACGTTAACGACTGCAGAAATCAAAGAATGTGTTTAGGATTGTCGATAGCTGTCGTGGTCTCGTCGCATATGTCATTTCCATACGTTTTGTTTTGACATATCTCCAAAGACGTTAGCTTTCGTAGAATGCAACTTATCTAAGCCAAGTCAAGTAGTCTCAACTAACCTAATTTATTCGTAAATAGATAAAATGTTAATGTGTAATGTGATCCGTCTCGAATTTAATAAAATACTTGGTCATCATTCCAAATCATTAGATTAATTATACAATTTGGAAGCTGTATTGTAGCAATTTGAATGTAGCCAAATTATAAAATTTATAGAATATAAAACTGTCCTTAGCGTAGATTTTCCCTTGTCCAATGTAAAAGAACAATTATATTATTTTCATAAATTAACTAAAGGTGAGTACCTAAGTTCACCTTACACTAACAATTTTTTGAGCAATTATTGCCCGTCAACAGTTAGATGCCTTATTTTATTATACAAAATTAGAGTAAGCAGCTATTGTTGTCAGCTATAAAATTGCTCTTAAAACTTGCCGGTGTAAGTGCAGGTGCACCTAGGTATATAATTTTAAGCACGTTGTGAGACATCACTGTGATACGTTTACGAGATTGCATTGGTATGTAAGGAAAGGACGTGGGAATGCCGGCATTGCAAATAACTTTTGTACTAATTTAGAATGTTGGTGAAATTCGAATATGTTTGTATATCACTTTTAAGGTTTTGGCCCAGATCATTATGTATGCTACTTGTAACGATTTTAGTTTTAATCGGCTTAGGAAGAATTAAGTCTATGAAGCTACAGCTGTAAAAAAAAAATAAAGTTTTAAGGTGTTCCCGTAGTTATACCTAGCTCTGTTCATTCTAATGTTTGGAGTTTTATGAACCGTTTATAAGATTATCAATCTTAGAAAGTTCTTTAAATCCAAAATAGCTAAAAACACACCGAAATTCATTTCACTTTCTATACAACAATTTTGGTATTTAGGGAAAGAGTCAATTTGATTATAATTTTGATGTATGTTGTGTAGTCGGCGAGTCCCTAACGTGCCTCGATGTGATAGATCGTACGACCAAAGGTAAATTAGGTGCATATGTTACTATTTATATTTATAAATTTATTTCGCAATTACATTCCCTGTAGCCTATACTCACCGTACTTACGAGTAAGTAGTGTAACTTGACAAAAAGAGTTACACATTCATCGCGACCATCCCGCGTGACAACGGCGCTGGAGGAGGCGAGGCGACTGCCTGCTCTCCCGCGCCTGTCGTACTGAGTACCATCTCCCCGCCAAACGTTTGCTTACCACCCCGCGCTCCGGAACAGTTGATGATGTTTTCTTTTGACTTTCCCGACTTCAATTTATTTATAACAAATAATAATTCAATATTATAAATATGATACTTAACTACTGTTACCAACTTAATAATGTACTTACTTACTAATTTAAAAGTAAACGGATATAAAGAAAGTAATGTTTTATTTCTTTTACATAATTTTAATACAACACAATACAAACAAAATAAACTATCTCAAAGGCACGGAAATATTTACTTTTTATTTTCCTCCTCGTCCGCCTCGGCCGCCGCCGCAGCCGCCGCGGCCTCCGCCTCGCGCGCTTGCCGCGCTCTCTCCAACAAGTTGGCCTCTATAAGAATGTCCAACTCTGGGCTCAGTAGGACCGCCAGGCCTCCAGTAGTCGGCACCTTAAATTATTACAATATTTCAGTGTAATAATAAATATTGTGGCGCGTATAAACATAACGCAACATTTTAGTGAAGCGCGACAGTGGATAACAATAGTTTCTTACTTCCGCAAAAATAGGCTTCGCTCCATCCCATCGCTCCATATGGTTTTCTATAATCTTCGAACATGGGGCAGCTTTAGGCAGAATTCTTCCAAGCATTCTGTGTTAAAATATATTTATAATTGTTTATTACACCTCTGATCAAAAGGTTTAACGAGTATAAATAAAGTTGAAAAATAACACGTTTGCTATAAACCGAGTGGGCGCTTATTAATACCATAGGTACTTTAGCTAAATGCGAATGGTGAAAGATAATTCACATAATTTGTATTTGAAGGACACAATACTTTTCGTCGCACAACGGAACTTTTTTCATCTTCGTTGTTGGTATGGTTAGCTGCGCTTAACTGTGGTCCAACTTTTTGGTCCTCACCCTGATATGTGATGGTTCTCATGATGATGACCTAGATCTATTAGCTAGAGCATTTCCTAAGTATTTTTACTACACTCTTTGTCCAAATAGATAACCATTAACTGAATGGCATCTTATCTTTTAAAGTGGCCATTTATTGAGACCAACGTACTTTAATAATTTTAAATTGTAAGTATGAAATAAAGTAACTCCCTCATCCAATGTTACCAGCTAGAAATTCAGTGTAAAAGTTTAAGCTTCCGACAATCATAATGAGGTTTAGCCTTGGACAAGTAGTGAGGTCATCAGTTACTCGTATAGCGGCACGCAGGTCGCTTGAAGGAACTGTATCTCCAGCTCGGGGATGAAGCACTTCTCGCGGTCCATGATGATGGGCGGCAGGTCCCCGCGGCTTTTCTCCACGTCACCTTGCTGGAAGAACTCCGTCAGCACAGCTGCCTGCCATCGCCATTATATACATGTAAATGAATGAATCAGGAAATGGTGTGTGAGGGGAATGCGCTCGGACTGTATGGGTGAATCTCGGGCGCCGAATGCCTTCACTACGAGGAGCTCAGTGGTTTCAAAGTAGGGGGCGCGTCCCACAAGGGAGACGTGACGGCATAAGACCGTCTTAATTTCTGGATTTGTCAATAGGTCATAATAGGCTTATAGCCTAGGGGCGGCAGTGGGGAGTACCTAGTGTTCATATTAATTTTCTTTTTATGTCTAGTGACCTTTCCGTTCTTACCTTTTTAGCCTTTTCAAAGGCTGTCACAGGTCTGTACAGTTAGTTCCAAATTCAAATAATATGGGATGTTATCGAATTTCAATACTTGCTTACTAGGGACTTATTGATTCCAAATTCAAAATCACTCGACTTTACCGGACACTTTCATAGGTGTCCAGGAACTTCAACCTACTGGCTCCTATTTACTGGCGTTATGGCAAGATTTAATAGCATTCTTGAGAAAAAGTTATATTACTAACAGCGGTCTTCTTAACGCTGCCCCAGTCTTTCAGTTGGTCGCTGAGGTCGGCCGCGTTCATAAGCAATGACTGCAATGCGATCATGTGAACCCGATTCCCTTTCAGGTATTCTAACGAAATTGCCTTGTACTCGGTTAAATTTCTAGAAAAAGAAAAAGGTGATTAAAATAAATATATTAATTGAGGCTTTAGTACCTGCTCATTCGGCTGTACATACATAGCTATTTTTCAGGTAATTAAAGGCTTCCATTATAATTGACACAGGTAGTGTTTTGGGTATTTTCCAAAAGCATTATTTGGTTAAACTGAACTAATGATCGTGAGACCACAGATGCCCACCGCAACTCCTCAATGTTAATGACAGAATTCTTTATAAGTGTTGTCAAACCAGTTTCGCTTATCATCAAATACATGGGATAAAGTAGAACATGGTCCAGTATCACGACAACTTCTCAGCACAGCGACAAGATGGTAACATTTTATAAATGGTGATGAGAAATTAGTAATAATTGTTTTCTTTTTGTGAAATGTCCAAATTAAAAGGTGCTGACTTGAAGTAGTTAGACAAATCGGAAGCCAACACGAAGTCGCGCAGTAGAATAAGAGCCTTATCGTAGTCCCGGCGCGGGAGCTTCTCCAGGATATCGCAGCCCTCGGTGTTGAGGATGCACATGGCCTGGGCCAGGTGGTGCCGCTCCATCACGCTGCCCTCACTGGAGTACAACGCTGCTAGGGTTGTCTCTGATTTCGGAAATTAAGAAACTAAGGGGTCTATCTTGTAACACTATTTGCAAAGTATAAATAAAGTAGGAGGCCCGCTAGTTAGTCCCTCAGATTTTCGTTTAAATATAAGTAAATTATTGTGCTTGAGCTTTTGTTTTTTTTTGAAAAGTGGGTCTTTTAATGTATGGTCACGGTCGTTCCTTTTGGACCCATTTAAAAAAAATATGTTTGATGTGGTCGATGTCGTTAGAAATATCAGTCATTTGTAACTAATAGGAAACTCAACCTTATTATTGTTAAATGTCAGATTGACTTTGGACCTAAGCTAGGTCACAAAAGGACTTTGACTGTTCACGCACACATTTAAACCTAGATAGCAAGTTGTTCTTATAAACAAATTTCATAATTCAAAACTACTGCGATAACAAGACAGACTTGTCTCTGAGGTAGACGGAATGATCTTACTGCTCTCATGACCTTACATAATTTTCTTACACAAACATCTATTTATCACACAAAGTTTGACTCTAGAGTCTGACCAGTTAGTGGTGACACAAGAAATTGGGACTCTTCAGCAATTGGGGTGTTTCAGGTAAAACTGTTACCATGTGAAGAATTAGAAAAAGAAGCTTGTGTCACGACTCAGACTTTGGTAGTATTGAACCCACAAACAATTTTGATTCAGCGGATGACATCATGCCAAACGGTGCTACTAAACCTAATGTTAAAATATCACTATCGTACATAGGTAGGTAGGTACTCTAGGTACTTGAGCACCCTTCAACTCAAGATTAATCTAGCAGTTCAAGATATCGATATAACTTACGTCCTTGGATATGAAAGCTGTTGGTGGTCCCCCGATGGTCCAAATCGTGGGTCAAGCCTGCTATCAGGTACATGAAAGCTTGCAGATCGCTGATAGAAAACAGCAATAATATCGGGATTAATTTTTTTAACACAGGATAGAAGCTGCAACTTTATGTTTCACAAGGTGTGCATGAAAAAAAAACACCCGGGCACGTACAGCTAGTTTATTATTAGATGATGTATGGCTAAGAGTTAAAATTTGACCCTGAGCTACGAAAGTGAAAATCAATAAAAATCGTTAAGACTGCGCCTAGAGCGTACGCCAGATGTACAGTCAACCAATTTGATTTCTAAGCCACTTTGGACTATGTTAAAGTGACGTTGTCAACCAAAACGTAAGAGACTTCCTATGATTTGGTTTACAACGTCACGTTGACAAAGTCCAAAGTGGCCTAGGAATCAAATTGGTTGACTGTACAGTGGCGCCCTCATTACTTTAAGTGTTGTCTAATAAACTAAAGTATTTTCTTGAAATCGGACGGTGTACAACTTATAGGATATATCATACTTACTTTAATAACAATTGACCTTCGAGCTGTGAAACTTAACAGACAAAAGCGGCTACCTTTCCCGTTAAGCTGACTTAATTGTGTTTTTACTTCGGCTACAAAATAGCACCGCCCATTCCAAGGAAATTCTTTAGTTAGGTACCTAATTAAAAAACACAACAATAGTAATGATCGAGAGCGCCACTGGACGGTCGACGTTTGCTCGGTGCAGTCTTACGTGGTAAGTAGCAATTATGTTTTCGGATGGAACCCGTTCCATTTTTGATCGTTATTCGTTTTACAATAGTATTTTTAATTTAAAGACATAGCCTCTTTAACAACACCCTTATAATAAATAGTACCTGCCCTACCAGAGGTCGACTGAGAATTCGTTTGCGTAAATACCTAAGTTTCCCGCGGCTCCAATAGGGGATATAGGTACTAGAGGCAGGGGCCGATTAAAAAAAAAACCTTGTAAGAAGTGCACCTTTCTTCAATGATTTACATTTCTAAAATAGTCATATTTAGTAATTTAGTCAGCCAGGAAAAATATTCATCTTAAGTATATGACATGACACATGAGCTTACGTGAAGTAACCTTGTGACACCAGCCTATAGTTGACGAGGGCGGCATAAGCCCACTGTGCCACGTTGAAACCATGCAGCCAGTTGTGGTAGGGCACGTCGCGGTATCCTTTCTTTACGTGGAGTATGAACCGGACTAGCTTATGTCGCTTCAAGTCGAACCTAGACGAGTACGTATGGTAAATATCCGAACAAAGTTGCATAAAATGTCTATAGTCTGTGTCAATTGAAATGGGCCAAGATGTAAATAAAACGAAACGATCCAATTTACTTTTAAGGATAAAATTCATATTAAGTTTAAAGTTTAATAAATACGAGTAGGTAAGTATTAATATACGTTTTTATAAATAAAACGAACTAGATCAAAATTTGAGGTTAGGTACGCGTGTTAAACATCTTGGTTACATAATTGCCCATTCAAATTGAAACCGACTATAGTTAGGTACATATCCTTTATTGCTGTAGTACTTAAATATGATTGACAAACAGGCTGTCCTAGAGCTTGACGTAAATATTAAAGCAGAAGAAAATTTCCTTTATACCGACACAGTGGAAAACGGCTAAAAAGATTTAAAAAAACACATGTGTCGGAAGAGTACGCAACATTTTTTATATACAGTTGTGGTCATATAATTAAGAACGATTTGAAGTTGCAGAATATATTTATCTAAATCATGACATGTGTAGTTATAATGTTCCTTCTTAAAAGTACCTAACTAGTTATGTTTTGAAATAGCCACATGAATAGAGCAAACGGGATTAGGAATATAAAATAAAATCGCTAACTATTTCTTTTACAAATTCTATTTTTTCTCTATAGTAACAAATTCAAATAGTAATAAAGCTGGACAAATAATTAAGAACGATTTATTGAACTGCTCGAGAGTTGTATTATATGAAACTTAGACTAAATAAATCACATTAATGTGAAGTGCGTAAAGGAAAAAAAGATATTTAATACATTTTAAACAATAATTAATAGTTAGTAGCGGGTCCACGGCTTTTAATTACTGCTTTACACCGGCGAGGCATAGACTCTATCAAGTTTTGACATTTCGCAAGAGAGATAGACTTCCATTCTTCTAAGAAAACGTCGTACAGCTCTCTTAAATTGCCACACTGTCGATTTGAAACCTTTTTCTTGACTTCACACCAAAGATGCTCTATTGGGTTTAGATCTGGGCTGTTAGCTGGCCAATCTAAGACAGAAACTGATTGCGATGATGATGAGAAATTCCTTAACGGTACGTGCAGTATGCTTTGGATCATTGTCGTGCTGGAATGTCCAAATAACCGGAAGCACGTCTTCAGCATAAGGTAACATTGTTTCTTCCAGTATATTTTTGTATTAGAATTGATCCATGTTTCCTTCTATCAACTTAACAGGTCCAACACCATGTCCAGAAAAGCACCCCCAAATTTTTACATTTCCCCCACCATGCTTTAATGTTACTTTTGTGTACTTAGGGTCGAATGCTTTATTCGGAGGTCGTCGTACATATCGTTTTCCATCAGAACATACCTTGTTTATTTTTGTCTAGTCAGAAAAAAGAAAAATTTTCCACTGTCTAACTGTCCAGTTTTCATACCTTCTTGCAAATGCAAGCCGGGCTTGCCTATGACACCGTTTCAACATGGGCACCTTCCTTGCTATCCTCCCGTGCAACTTTTCTTCTACTAAACGCTTTCGAATAGAGCGTGCCGAGATTGCTGAAGGATTGTTTTCACTAAAATATTCTTTTCTCAGCTCATTAGACTCTTTAAAAGGATTTTATTTTGCCAAACGAATGATATTTCGATCATCTCGACGACATGACTTCCTCTGTTTAGTTTCACGCGGAACATTTGAAGTAGTTTGATACGTCGCAAAGTGCTTCACAGCGTGGAAAACCATTGTTTTTGAGCATTGCAGATGGTCGGCTATCTTTTTATACGAACAATTTTTCTCGCGAAGTTTTATTATTACTTCCCTTGTAGATTTATTGCAACTTTTATTTTTCCCCATTGTTTTTACACGAAGCAATCACCTTTTAAACTCTTACAGCACTAAATGGCGCCAAAATCATACAAATAGTGACCTACAACCACAGAGCCACAGAGTGTTCTCTATTTAAATTTGAATAAAAAAATGAACCATTCAGCGTTCTTAATTATGTGACCAGCCAGTAAGAAGTAATACTAGGTTCAGATCTAATGTAAAAAGTTTATCTATTTATTTTTTAGCCAATCATTTGTATCAGCGAATTAACCGGTAGTATGCAAAAGTTTTGCGATACAGAGAGAAATACAAAAAAATACATGCAGTTAGTTATACTTGTTAGTTGGAAAAAAACTTCCCTTTAAATAAGCGTTCTTAATTATATGACCACCACTGTAGCTATAAAAATAACCAAGGTATTTATAAGCCAACAAACATTTGTTCCTATCTCGTTCTTGTAAATCAGAATTCAACATGGAGTTTATATGGCCGAACTGTTACATGACCAAACATCACAGTGCATATCGGCCCATTTAAATTTTTGGTGAGGTCTTTTACGGTCTAATCATATTTGTTGAGAAATGCGATATAAAAAGTCCATGCATAATCTCTATTGTGTGCTAGGTGTAATTAAGCATAGGTTGCATAACTACATAATTATAAAACAAAGTGCCCCCGCCGACTCTGTGTGTCGGTACGTTCGCGATAATCTCAAAACTACTGAACGGATTTTCATGCGGTTTTCACCAACAGTTAGATAATTTTTCACGGAAGGTTTCTATGTACATATAATAAATTCAGGGAAATGAACGGGTGTTCAAAAAAAAAACTTAAACCGATGCGAAGCGAGTGCTAGTCGCTAGTACTTTATAAAAAATTATAGTCTTACCTCTGTATAAATCCCAAATCTGTGAACATTTTCAAGGCATAGCAGGCCAGTTCTCTCATGGGCAGGGCTCGATGGTTGAAGTGGAGGGATTGGAAATGGGGATGGGAGTGAAACCCTGAGCACTCGAGTACCTTCTCTACCTCCGAGTCGGCTACCTGTACTTAACAAAGCTAGTTGAAATCGAAGAATTCTTAGAATTAAAGGTTCAAGACTGCTGGTTTTTAGACCCTTTAATATAGCTAATTCAGATTATGGCTGACGTACAATTATTTATCGTTGTCTTGTCTTAAACGTTGGTAAGCACTTGATGAAATCAACATTTGTAGGTAGACACCTGTTGCTAAGGTATTTTTATTATGCAGGTAAGTAGGTAAGTATTTACGCATTACCGTCATTTATTTACCTACAGCTACATCTGCGAAATAAAGTCTGTGTAGCATCTAATTTACTGGAAGCTTACCTTCATATGGTACATAACCAATTCATTCGCCAGCGTGTTCCTAATATGCGCTTCCCGAATCTTTTGGTACACTACCGAATGAATGATGCATATACCGCAATAGATGCTAAAAGCCAGAGCCATCTCTTCGTCCATGGCGTCAAAGTACGGTTCACCGATCTTATTGATCAACATACCGACGCCGATGATGCCCGCTTGCTCCCGGATTGGGAAGCATAGTAGAGTTCTAGAAGGTAAAGAATTGTAAGCCAGTTAAGAATGTCAGGCTGAAATAGTAGGTAAAGAACATTGTATCTAAAAATACAGGAACAATGTTAAATTTTGCATTTAAGTTACCAGAAAATTTATTTTTAGGTACCTAAAATACATGCAAAATCTGACGATTTTTTTTTAAATCTTTTAATTCATTTTAAAGAGTGACCCAGGAGACGTCACCATGGCAACGAGCTACAACAAAAAGTTGATTGACCCAAATACCTACTGTTTGAGGGAAATCAACATACTGAGCATGCCTAGTCATTGTATCGTCGTATCGTTACAGCAGAAAAAAGCGTTCGTTGAAATGAAATTCGATGGAATGATACAATCGATGAAGTGAAATTGGATTAACCAACAGTCACTCGAAGATCATTATTATACTCGCACACACGTGCACTTACAAACGCTCGCATTTATAATATTTATTTAATATGCACAGCATGATTTACTTCTCTTATTGTCTAAAAATAGAGAATTTAGGTAGATACTGGTTTTCCCTTGTGATTTTCATATTGTGATATTTCGGGAACGGTCGCTCCAGACTGCACACATGTGATCTACTCACTTGATATCCACTCCTGGCAAGTTGTCGACTAATGGACTGTATGCCGGGTGATCTTGGGCACACTTAGCATTAACAACGTTACCGGTTTTAAGCACGTAACCCGAGATACCGCTGTCCATTGGAAACCGTCTTTCTTTCTTTTCTTCTGCTTCACCTCCCTTTAACAAACACGATCTAAACGAACCAAAGCAGGCAAGTGGGTATTGTACAGTCGAGTACAAACATGTGTACACTTTAGTACCTTGTCTATTTAATGCTATGTTTAATCTGCCATTCATGAATTGTCACAGCGATTAAAGTGACAAGGTACTAAAGTGTACACATTTTATGTATGAACTTTACCCACTAAAATAAATGAGGGGGGAACTACTGGGATTTTCCCTTTGTCTTCATTGTCAACAAAAAAAGTATAAAAATAGGCCATGTTATTAATTTATTATCTACCACCAAATATAAGTAGTGATATCTAAAAAGGTGCCAAGTTTGGCTCTAGATTGTTGACTGTCAGACTAATGAATGGCCATTTAATGCATATTGAGCCCTATTTTTTGAAATTCTTGTTTTCTATGTTTAAAAAGTAGGTACCTAGGTAATACATTATTTTAGCGTTTTATCGGAAACTCGATCCAATACACTTCAAATTATGACATTATTTCGCATTAGTCCTAAAGAATTTCCTTCACTAGACCATTTGTTTACCTACCTCTTTAATTCATTATGATACCTTATACACCCTAATTGAACACTTTACCTAACGTAAAAACTAAATTTCGTATAAATAGGTAGAATATTAAGTTTACGATAGGGATTGAAAAATAAAGTCACAAAAACGCTCCGTAATGCAATTTTACTTTCATGTTATTAATGCACATAATATATTTTTAATTTATGTGATGTAAGTACTGTTATTTATTTTATGTAAAATTAAAAAAAACTATACGCGTTTGTTATTTTTTTTGTTATTTGTGAGATGTTTTTGAGAAACTGCCTCGGTTGAACTTTTCTCTGAAATCAATTGGCTGCATACACTAAATTATGCATTTTGACGTTGAACTTTCAACATAATAGTGTAGATTATATTTTCATACATATATTAAATCACACCAGTTTTCCAGAGAGGTAGGCAGACCCTACTTCTTTCCTCCTACTTCGATGCTGACAAATCTCTTTCACTTCTTACACGTTCATACATCGAGTCATGTATGCACGTCGGTTTCGGGTATTTATATTTTCACCATAACAAAAATGTACATTTCTATGTATAAAAGTGTAGGTAGGTAAGTGAATAGAACGTGGAAAACAAAACAAGTCGTTTGCGCAGCGTTAGGGTTTTCTTCGGGTACCTAACCACGATTTTTGGGCGCGCGTGGCTCGGCACACAAGGGGTCACACCCTTGTGTGACAAATATGTGTTTTTTTAGTACATCGGGCAAAAATCACACATTTTGTCTATAAGTTTTTTTTTAGGCTAATATGTGGATTAAAGAACATATTTAGTCGTTGCAAACAGCATTACCTTGGTAGGTTGGGCGGCCTCGACGAGCTCCATCTTGTCGACGTCGACCAGCCGCACGGTGCAGTGCTGTGCCCTGATGAGTTGCTTCGCCTGGTCCATGGTCAACTGCAGCAGCTGGTCTAAAGTCGCCACCTGTCGCAACGGCAAATCGGTGCTTAACTATTTCGCTATAATAATCAGTACCTAAGTACCTAAGCAATAAAAAAAACACGTCTGTTGTACGGGCTCCCAACACTTTATTTATAAATTTTAGGTAACCATTATTTTTTGAAACAAATGACTGGGCCATACGGAGCCCTAATTACCTTGTTATTCAATGCTTAGCACACCAATACTTAGCCTGTAGGTACCGAAAATCGAATCCGGAAGTGTTTTCGTAGGCACTACTAAACGCGTAGTCTAATAACTATAACGTATTTAATCAGCAATAATTGGATTAGGTAGAATTATATAATATGCCTAAATGCAATCCTGCTGTCGTTCGCTCGTACCGAGTCGACCGCGTCATGCAGACCACGGAATGGCCACCTACTATCGGTTGCCAGATGCCGGTTGCCAGATGTGGTTGGTCGCTAAAAATTTAACTTTACCTACTACCTCTCTCAAATTTAATTGAACTTTCCTGAAATATGACTTCATGGATCAGTATCCTTCAGGAAGTTACAAATTCGTGGCTCTATTCTATTTCTTGCTTGTATCTTTACTTTAGCAAGGCCTGGAAAAGGGTTAACTTTAACTACAGTCATTTCAGTTTACTTGTGAAAAAAGCCGTTTTGCTATTCGCAGTAGTTGCTGGCACTTCTGCTTCGAACTGCATTCGTATTCATACCAAATTGTCTTCTTAACCGTTGGCCAGCAGAACCTAAGGAAAACAAAGTGGTACTTGGATTGTTCAATGAAGACATAAAATGAGTTGTACAACCGAGTGGTTGACACTCTGCTTTTTAATTTCGATTACGAGGAAAACAAATGACGGGACGCGAAAATGATTACTTGGCTACCTATTAAGAGGATTGCGAACCTTATAATTTTCATACGAAATGCGATAACGGTTCTCTCCCCTTAAACCTAGTCCTATATTTACGATTTTTAGGGTTCCGTAGTCAAACTAGGAACCCTTATAGTTTCGCCATGTCCGTCCGTCCGTCCCCAGTCTAGCTCAGAGACTCATAGTACTAGAAAGCTGTAATTTGGCATGAATGTACATATTAGTCACGCCAACAAAGTGGTAAAATAAAATTTTGAAAAATATTTTTTTTAATGCACCTCCCATACACGTAACGTGGGGATGTCTTTTTTTCTTGCCTACCCCATAGTGTGGGGTGTCGTCGATTAAGGGATCCGTTTATGAAATATTAAGCTTTAAAGAGCTATTTTTTGTTAGAGTCAAGTGTCCCCCCCCCCCCCCCCCTACAGCCAAAACTACAAGTACTAAAAATCTGAAAAAAATCTTCAACGAAAGCGTATATAACGAATTTTAAAGGAAAACTATCGCGGCTAAGTAGACATGATTAGTTCCTGAGATACAGGCGATTAACGGGTTTATGTCTACTAAAAATCATCTAAGACAGCGCCAAATAACTTTAAATAGAAAATTGTTTCATACATGTTGATTTTTGAGATAGTTTTTTGTGTTTGTCGTTACGGCTTCGGAACCCTACACTGAGCATGGTCCGACATGCTCTTGCCCGGTTTTTTGAATATGTTATAGATATCATGAAAAACTGTAGGTATGCAAGTTCCACTTTCCAAGAACATAATTTCTTAAAATGAAACAAAATTAAAATAAAGTACCTACAGACCTGGTTCTTTATAATAACTACGACTTATTCAAAAATCGTGGAAATCGGACTTGATTTAAGGGGTGAGAAACGTTTTTATAACCCGGAGCGGTTTATTTTTGACAGATTATAATTTATGCGTACCTATCTAGCGTGGCGCAAAGTCCCCTTATTTTATCGGCCTCTCTGAGCATGTGCCCAGGGGTGTGAATAGTGTGATTCTCTCAAAAACAACGGACGGACGGACGAACGATACTGCCAAATTGAAAATGCATGCGCTAAAATGTGTTGTTGTTGTTGGCTCTCACGGGACTACATAAACTCGCTGCTGGGATTTCGCTCGTTCGACCGACCGTCCGTTGTTTTTGAGAGAATCACACCCCAGGTCCCCACAACCGAAGGGGCTAGATCAATCAACTTTTCGTTGTAGGTACCTTGTTGTCATGGTTACGTCTCCTGGGTCACTCTTTAAAACCACGATTTTAAGTATTTAAATCCAGCAAACATCAGTTTTTGTGACAATTACAAACCCATTATTTTATGGGTTTTCTTGCAAGCGTATAAGTAGTGTATATAATATACACTACTTATTAAGTAATTATAACCATTTTTCAAAGAAACTATCACTTTTGTCTCCTGGCTTACGGGACAGAATAACAACAACAAATAGTTGATCCACCCGGCCCCCTAGTTCACCAACCGATAGTAAATAAGTAGGTACCGAGTCTTTTGACATAGTCAGAGGGGCTCTTTTATTCTATAATGCCCAGGCCCTCCTATATGTTAAAGACGACCCTGTTAACGAGTAGGTGTAGGTATATAACATTTTGGTACTAACAAAAAGCACTCTGAGATTAATGAAACGACTTTATCTTGCATTTCCTTGGGCGCGACCACGAACATGAGAAGCGAAAACGGTTTGCCCGTTATCGGGTGCACCACAACGCGCTTCTTGTGGACGTTTTCTGTTTGTAGAAACTGAAACATGATAGTGAATTTAAAAAAAAACTCTTCACTTTCCACCCACAATAAAATATTAGTTAACTAAGTACCTAATGAAAGAGATCTACTGCACCCAAAATATTTATGCTGCACGTGCGGTAGCGGGCGCTAAAGTGCACCTTTAGTTCGAGGGTGCATATGATAGTTTAACCGTAGTTAAAAAACGTCCTTTTTAACATCAACAATACTAAGAGGAAAGTAAAAAAGTAAACACCTATGTTCTACTTTACTGTCACGAATTTACTCTGCAACTGCTCATCACTCGATGAGTTAGGTACAGCGCAAATCCTGTCCCTTATATTATAATCATAAATTCTAAAACAGATCAGTTATTAAGTAACAGCAAATTGCATTGTGTTTATGATTAAAAAATTACCTACTACTTTTTTACCCTATCTACTGAAAGAGGTATACTTAACATATCTTTAATTTTCTGTTTAAGGCCGTCGAGGAGATATCTTTAACTAAAGATAAATCAGTTCTTGTAGGTACTTACTGGAGAGATGATAGTCCGAATATCTTCTGCGCAGCTTCCGAAATGATGCACGCTCTCTATGCCGGATTTAATGACATCGGTCCAATTCTGACTCACCTGTAGGCACAACCACTTTTTTAGTAACTACCTACTTACATTTATTTTCAAATTGGTCTACTTTTTCAAAAATACTCACTGTCCCAATCTCAAGATTGTAAAGCCTTGTGAGCCTTGTTACACAGCCTTGTGATACAAGACCAAAAATGCTGCCACGTGCTGCCCGGTTTGTCGATAATCATGGTATGTAGTTCTACTTATAAGAACTACATGCATGGCATACCATCGACAAACCAGGTAGAGGTACAAGTAGATCACAATTTAAATGGCGTGTCGTGAATCTCGATTACTTATCACGAATTAGGTATAATATGACAACATTCTACTAACGCTTATTTTGGTCTTCTTAATCAGCTTTGTCTTTAATATGGTCTCGATGTACGCCTCCTTGCGCTCGCCGTGTACGATCACACCAAACACCAGCTCCGCCTCGCACTCCTCGACCAACTTACCAGAAGTAAAATGTAACATTAACTTTGCTACAAATCGTTTTTCGTAGGTACAGTCGACGTCAAAGATATATTAGGTACCTATGTTTATATTTTTTTACCTTATTCCATTGTAGTAAAATAAAATCCAAATTTTTTAAAATATCTTTGACGTCCGCTGTACCTAGTAGGTACTTAGAAACACTGAAACGGTCGAAATGAAATTATGTGACCATAGGTAGGTATTCTTCTTTTTTTACAATGATGCATAATGTAATACAGCTTTTAAATGATAACTAGAATAACAGTTAATCAATAATAACTAACCACTAAATCGAAAAAATCTTACATAATTATTTATTTTAACTTGTAAGTCAGCGCAAGTCACGTCATTGAGACTCATTACTAAATCGAGTATTTTTCCAGGGTCGCTGACTTGTATAGCTTTATGCTTGTGTTTCTTGTGCAAAGAAGACATTTTCAGGGTTACAATTCTGCTTTAATTGTATTTTAGCGTTCTCTTCAATATTACACTTTTATTGATTGAACAACAGACACAACGCAATAATTTGATTCAACGGTTTTTTACCGCCGAAATTATTATGACATCCAAATGACTCTATAATCTGGCTTTGTTTTTTCAAGTTGCCAGGAATTATTTACGGTCCGGTCGGTCCTATGCATTTGGATGAATAGATGCAGGCTACTGGCGTGGACCTCATTATCGGGCGATATATCGCGGACGATGTAACGAGCAAACTCGATTAAAAAAGGGCAAATGCGTTTAAAAATCCATCGTGCAAGTCAATCACGGTAATAATAATAAATATTGACGTCCAGCAAGCCTACGCTACTATCGTTTTGCGTCGTGCATTTTGCCCGGGCGTACGTAACGGAAGGATAGTGCGTAGACTGCTTTATTGATAAATTATCGTAGCCTGAAATAAATGAAATAAAATGATTGACAAACTTGGACAAAATTTTAGTCCACAGATTACACGAGTAAGTGTGCTGTTTGTTGCTGTCTGTAGCAATCTGTAGGCACACCACATCTGTGCATCACATCACATTATAATATTATCTGTTGCATAATGACAGTCTGAAATCCGACTGAAATCCGTAATCTGAAAACAGCTGATGAAAAACTTTAATAAGCTACACATTGTAGTTTTACGTGCACAAAAATGGCAGAAATACAAACGCTCATCGAAATGGGCTTCCCCAAGGAACGAGCGTGAGTGTAACATTTTTATTTTTCGTAATTCGTAGATTCGTAAAAGGAAGGCATTGATGTTTTGTTTGATTACAGTGAAAAAGCACTAGCTGTGACAAATTTCAAGGGGGTTGAACCTGCTATGGAGTGGCTTTTAGCTCATGCTGATGACCCTCAAGTGGAGTCAACCGGTCAAACGATCGGCTCTAGTACGGAGGCCGAACAACCGGCGCCGTCTGCCACGCCGCCGACCGATGCAAACTCAGAGGCTGCAGAAGCAAAGTCGTTCAAATGTGACGAGTGCGGAAAATTATTCAAAAATCAAGACGAGATGGAGTTTCATGCGGCGAAAACCAACCACAGCAGCTTCTCAGAGTCTACAGAGGAGAAGAAACCCTTAACTGACGAGGAGAAGAAGGCGCAGTTGGCACTGCTGGAGGAGAGAATGAAGCAGAAGAGGAAGGAAAGAGAAGAAAGAGAAAAGGTCTTTCCAATAATAATAATAATAATAATATCATGGGATCATACAAATTGAACTAGTCCCAAAGTAAGCTCTAGGCTTGTGCTATGGGTACTAGACAACAATATAGATACATAAACTCATGCCTTCGGTCCCTAGGTGGGGTAGGTAGAGCTACAGAATTACCAACAACTCTAAAAAATAGTTGATAATTTTGTAACCACATTTTGCACAAGTCGGCTAAGCGGTATATAGAGAAATAAATACGTAAATGCAAAGAAAACATCCAAGACTCAAAAACTAATACTCATACTTATCACACAAATATTTGCTCATACTGGGAATTGAACCTGTGACCTTGCTTTGTAGGCATGGTCAATACCAACTAGGCTGTTGCGTTAATCTTTTATTTTTTTTATTAGCAATAAACCTTTGCTTGCTAAAGCGATAAGGTGGTATAACATGGGTATTGTACACGTAATTGATTATAATAGATGATTCAGCGAATGGCTTTTTAACAACATTCATTACTGTCATTGTCAATGTTTGTTTTCCAAACCTTTTTATAGTTTCTCCATGTCTGTCTGTGAGCGATTTCAGTGACTATTAGATATTTCTTAAAACATTGTGTACTATCAGCCTAACAGAAGTCTGGCCCACCCCATGGAACTGTGTCGCAGTGATGTTTTCATTCAGTTCGTAAGAAGAGTCAAACTAATTGTTTTATAATGACACTGACACCATTTTGTGGTAGGTCAGGGTTCCGTTGGGCTGATAGTACATGTCATTATCAATTTTTATATTTGAAGGACTGTTTAGGAAATATTGAACACAAAAAGTGTAATTTTTCACTAGAGTTGCCAACCCTCTTCCCGCCTCATACAGCCAATGCTACACGTAATAAAAATGTGTGAAATATCTTAAATGAAAGGACATAAGAAATTATCATACCTTAGTAGACTTGATTCTTCTTGATTAGTTCTTGAGATACAGGCTACTAGGTATGAGGGTTCGCCGATATACAGTGTGTGGCCTGTAACTAGGGCAAAAATTAAAAATGTACATTCTTCTCCTCAAACTACGCAATGTTTGTTTGACGACTTTGAAAAAAAACTTGCGGTTTGAATTTTATTACATTTTAAAGTTAATTCGAACACGCAATGTACTATAAAATTGATTATGTCTGTAGAGTGATTAGACTGACAGGCGATGTCAATTAGACGGAGTTTTAAGTACATTGAAAATACTATTTACTTTGTTTGAAAAAATAACAATCTAAAAACTTTATGATTTAAAAAAGTTGCAAAACAAAAGTTGTCTATTTTGAGGAGTAGAATCTACGTTTTAATTTTTTGCTTTAGTTACAGGCCCCACACTGTATATCAATGAATATAAATTTTTAGAAAACATTTTTTTATATCTGCTTGTTACACAGGCAACACTAGAGTAAATTGTTTCGCTTTAATTTCTGTTAACAAATTCAAGTTTCGGGGAATCACCCAGTTTTGTTTGTATTCTATTATTATTTATCACCGCAGAATAAGATTCATAATATACTAGCGACCCGCCCTCAAATGTCTACCTATTTATAGGAAGCATAGCTTAGTTTGGCGTGGTTATTAATATTAGTGGGGAGAGAACGCGGCCTTGGGGACAGCCCTTCCTTTGCCAATAGTGCTTGTTGAAAATGAAAACGATTACAATTGCGACTGCGTTTATGCAATAAGCCTATGGGTCGAAAACATTTGCTATCACATGCTACAGGAGTTATGTCTGATATACCGAGGGTTGCGTGGTCAAACCCGATAAATCGTAATAATTATTTATTCCAATTTAAATCGTCTTGATGCATTAATGTTCTTTTTGACACAACAAGTTA